>JAUCBJ010002050.1:0-39835 GCA_032718475.1 Nemertoderma westbladi | reverse complement strand
TGGCGATGGAAATTTATTGCGCGTATTGCAGATTTAATAATTTGCACGTTTTTGCGGTTTGCCCTCAATTTATGACTCAATGTCACCATTGTCAACTAAAGGGACACGCCAGTTTCGATTGCCCTTTTAATCACGATTTGGAAAGCGTAGATGAAATGATCACACTACGTTACATCACAGCTTGGGAAGCGAACGCTGATTTACATTGTGATTCGCGCCATCGCTATTATCCCGGACGCGCTTACGAAGGAGTTTATGCGTTCCATCCTTATCTATTCGCTTTGGTTGAACAGAAATCACGCATATCAAGTTACGAGCTACTGAAGCGCGTCGGAGAATGTATTTCAACCAAATTCGTACGCAAATTTCTCAGGAGTGTTAATCCTAGCGACCTTCATTCCTATAACTTAATCAATCATATCCGTCAGGATCCGGACTGTGGAGAATTGTTTGTTAACTCACACCCTGAGTTACAGGAAGTATATCGACGGCCTTACGAATACCGAGCCCGCAAACGCGAGTTGGAAAGGACCATTAAACCCCGGAGGTTTCTAACTGCCTATGGTCCACCCACGGCCCTCGTTCAGACCACTCGTAAAGGACCCGTAAGAGCGGCTGTCTTGAAACGAGCTCTCAAAGCTGTTAGACCCCTCTCCCCTGACGTTGATGTCAATCAACCCGGTACTTCGACTGGCGGATACACCGACCATAATCCTACACCCTCTGATGCAATCATATTGCACCCTTCACCCAGGAGTTATAGCCCTCCTTGTAAAGTGGCTCGCCCCAAAGAGAAAAGGACTCTGGCTAGCTTTAAAAAACTGCGTAAACGCCGTCCGCGCAAGAAAGACTAACTGTTTAGAGTATTTACGTATATTAGAAACTGTGATTTTGTATATTTATAGACTCAAATCCCATTTTCTGGGAGCGGTGTAAAAGCTTCTGTGGGATATAACTGGCCCCTTTGCTTCGCAATCCAGTTTCCCCCCAGGCGCTGGAATACTCTAAAAAGGTTCTCTAACTGTATATATATTCCCCTCGCCCGCAAGGTACCGTTACAGGTGTTTTAACGGACATAAAAGTCATTCTGCTATATACTTCTTTTGGCGGACATGGTAAGGCAAAAAACCTGCAATGCACCAACAACCTTTCACAGCTTAGCCGTGATGATTCATATTACGACATCTAACAGCTGGTACCCAAGGAGGTGAGGTCTCTATAGGGGTGCCAGCAACAGGCGGCGGCGGGCTCGTGAGGGTCCGGGGGCACGTTAAATTTGATATAGTGCAGGGGAGTTACTGAAGGCCCTCGTGTCTTGCGAACCATGAATTAACATGGTGCCGTGGTACCGTCTAGTCGGCCTGTTGCCGTACTGCCAGTCCTGTACACAGTAGGGGTGGTGGCATGGTGTGATTTGTGGTGTTGTGTGGTATGAACTGTGTTTTGTATGTGTGGCCACTGCGAGTGAGTATGGGAACCCTTGCCGGTTGGACCCGACGCCGCTGGTATTAGTAGGACCATATCTTTACTGCACCCCAGCATCCTTTGTGCACACAAAGTTATTTTACCCTGTCGGTAAAATAAAATACTCTCGACTCTTTATTAGTCGATACAATTTTGTCCCCTCTGATTTTGTCACCGATTTTGTCTTTCCCGATTGTGTCTTCTGTGTGTGCATGGTATGTGTCCGATTTTGTGTTTACTTTTGAGTACTTGATTATCGAACATCTGTTGAGTACACGTGTACAGTGACTGGTAAGTGGTGACTTGTTCAGTAGCTTTTTAGCTACAGACAGTATTGCGTTTTCAAATACTGCCGGCGAGGCGGGTGAAAACGGTCAATATTCCATGTTGGGTAGCGCAAGCCCACTTGGGACAAGACCGTCGGTTTGGCTCAAGGGCGACCTTGATGCTCGATCGCTATCGACTGGTCCACCCGCCGGTTGACTCTCTGAGTTGGCTCAATGTACAGTCAGGCCACAGTAAGTTAACAGTAGGCGATCAACCGTAAGCCTGGATCGGCTACACCGACGAGCTGTGCCGGTGTGATCGGGGGATTGAAAATTGAACCCGGGAAGCATCGGGCTACCCTCCGGCCCAGTCTGATAAAAACGGAGTCGGACTGGCCCCAGGGGTGGTGGGACAGCGTCCGCCTCATGGGTGCGCCTCGAAGTCATCAGAGAGGAGCCCAGAAGGACGCAAGTGTGCTGACATGGAAACAGCCATTGGACGCATGGTTCTTTGTTTGGCTTGAGCCAATCAGAGCGATTTTTCCTGTCGACGTGTAGCTTTTCGGCCGATCATAAGGAGAGTGTTCAGTCTTACTGTTTTACTTGATACTTTGTTGTTATTGCTGTCTAGGCCAGGAACAACGGCTCTAGAATCAATTCGTTTCATACTTTTAGAAGAAACATTAGTAGGCTTAAATTATAGAGCGTATGACTGTTATCGATTCATATCAATGCATAACAATACTTTGTTCACATCTTGTCATATCATATCTTAACCTACCGTCTTAATGCTGTTTACTGTTGTGTTTTGGTTGAATATTATTTGGAGAACATATAAAGAACCCAAATTTCCCAATTTTCTTGATACACTACAGGTTAGAGAGACGGGTTATATATAGCGATTGCGACTTATATTGTTGTGGTTTGTAGTGAATTTAATGCTATTTGGTAAGCCCTACATGAGTCAATTGCTGTTCGCTTTATATATGATAAAAATTCATTGACGGTCGGCAAATTAGTGAGCAGTATTGTTTGTTACCGGTAGTGTATGATTGTGATTGATAACTAAGCATTTCCTAAAGAATGCGCCTCATACGTGAATCTTAAGCCTTACCGACTTACCGTTGTGATTAGTATAAGTCATATCTCTGTTTATTTAGATAGAGCGCCACGTCCTAAAGGAACTGTTAATATTTCCCGAAAGTGAATAATATTAGTCAGAAATTATTTATTAACGATCAATCGAATAATACAATACAGTAAGCTTCACTGCAATAATAATCTAAGCCGACAGAATCCAGTCTCCCGGGATTATCCAGCGGGTGAATGGACGCGCACTAGGCTGGCTTCTGCTAATGTTGTGTTTATTGGTATTAAATATTTGTCATCTTCTAAAGTATATTTATAAACCAAAAGACATATAAATTTTGGCAGGTTAAACTGCTAAAGGTCTTCAAAAGCGCGTACAGAAACATCAAACCCGATATTATAAATGGGAACTCAAAACCCAAAGAAGCAAAAATGGAAGAACCAAAAACAGGTGCAACCATGCATCCAATACTATCGCTAACTATAGATAAACTGGCTAATAAAGTTCTTTGTGCAGGCCACAACTCCATCAATAGACTGTATGAATACATATAACTGATGTTGAGTCCAACTGCTTCAATAATGCGCAGAGAAAAACATGCGAATATATATAATCCATTGTTATTGTTTGGAATATATTCTAGAAACCCAAATGCCAATTGGGAGACTGCCCCAATAATGCCAAATAGACCCAAAGATATACCAGTTCCCCAATTGTTGATAGAATAAGGGTAACTAATGTATATTATAAGTCTGACAGTAGAAAACATTGCCAATAATGCACCAGGCAGGGTCTTTGACCAACCATGCTCTTCTACAACAATTGGAAAGAATGTTTCCAGTAGATTCTGACACCAACCTGGTATCATTTGATACATTAGCAACATGGCCACCAACATGTAAAGTCGCCATCCCTTTTGATGGTCATTCTGATTAGCAGGAATTTCATTTGTTTCATCATAAGATGTAATGGAAGCTGCCCCTTCTGACATCTTTTATAGTCCTAATTCAAAGAGTTAATAGTGCAAAATGGCCAGAAACTCCAACTATTTGTGTTTAGTTTGTTAAAAGGTTAATATATAGGGAAATGTGGCATTAAGGGAGGAGCAGGTTACAGGGTCTATGTTTTCTATCCAAAACAATAAACCTAACTTTATTTCACCATTATGTTCATTATAAACGATAAAAGGTTGAGGTATAAATGATTATTTAATTTATTTATTTATTGGGTCAAGAAAGAAGTAAAAATCTTACCATTAGGTTGGTAAAACCAACATAAACCAAACAGCAGCCGTGACGAGATTACTTGCTTGAATTGTTTGACGATGTTATTATCAACACATTCCCACTTACAAGAGAACGGACGATACGCAATGACAGAAACAAGTGCAGTATGTCCCGGGACTGGGTGTTTTAAAGTTGGAGAAAGGTCTACAAGCATTGTTACTGCTTCGTTCCAAGTGATGGCCATCCATACCTATAAACTTACCTTAATATCAATTGTACTTGCAAAAACCTTCATAAAGTCAAATAATTAAAATTGAAATTGGGAGCGACTGGCATACTTTGTATGTTGTGTAAACAAATTTGCACCTTGTTATATGCCCAGGCACCCAATCTTCAAACAAATCAGTCCGTTTTCCGACCTCATTAATTTAACTTACATATATTAGTATTGGAAACTATCAGCGGTTACAGGGGCCATCGGACCACCTGTGTAAGGAACAAAATTTAAATTTTAGGAAAAATGAATGCCATTTATTCTGCGCTTTTCTACAACATTCTCATTGATGAATGTCATGAAATCAAAATAATAATATAATTTAAATAGGAGTAGCAATTAATCGAGATGTATAATGTATGATATATCCTTAGTTGCATTAGATAATCAACCTGAACACATGTTTTGTCCTCAACAGTACAGGTTTGTGCTGATTCACCAGGAATATATTAGAGTATAACATTAAAATAAGTTATTATTTTAGGGGCGAGCCACAAAGTTGTCAGAGTGGTTCTGTTAGAGGGATGGGTAAATATTGGAAAATAGTTGTTGGCATTGTCGTCATTGTTGTTGGTGTTACCATTTTGATCAATAAGTCCAAAATATAAGATTTTTTAGAGATATATAGAAACCATCAGTTCATCAGTCTCCCACTAGAGGGCTACATGTCTAAACATTAAATGTCCTCCCACTTCTTTACTTTTAATCCGTTCAAGCTGAAAATTGGCAGATTTGTACTAGATCATTAGCTGTGTTATTCAAAGGGTGCTAATCTGTCTGTAGTTCTCTAGTCTGCCGCTAGAAGGAGAAATATCTGAAAGTGAAATCCTTGAAACATTCCATTATTTTACACCTTCTCCCCTTTCCGTGATTTGAATTCGTTTAAGCGGAATCTTGGCATATTTTATATTTTTGAAGGAGGTGAAGAAAGTGATCTGGTATCAACATTATCATGATAACCACAACCATTCACAGCCTGTTTTTTTGTGTTACCAGTCCAGGGGTTTGGGTTTCGTTTAGTACAATACCAATACAAGGAGAGTGCAACTATTGATACAAATATGTCCCCTTCAAATGTTGAGATGGTACGGCATGCCGACTTTAGGGGTTGGTTGATCATCGTAAGAATTATAATTAACCGCTGGGGATACCCTGAATACTAAACAAGATTAGAGTTTACCGATCGATTTCTGGCACTCGGCCCTTTATCAAGGTATCAAATTAAATAATATTTACACGTTACATAGTTAATTATATAATAAAAGCTCCCTCCACCCAAGGACCATAGTCGGACAGCACTAGCCGCCGGTCAAGCTGCAAACCACATGCCCGCATACTACGCCCGCATACCGGCGGCTAGTGCTGTCCGACTATGGTCCTTGGGTGGAGGGAGCTTTTATTATGTAAGTCCCTTCAAATGTGTTATTCTGCAACCACCTCTGCACCACCTCAAAGAGCCAGTGCAGATGTGGTTTCTTTTAGAAAAGTGAAAAAATGGATTTTGGGGCTTGCCCTTTGTATAGCCTCTAAATCTAGTATTCAATATATTTCCTTAGTGAGAGGCTCTCTTGTCTGAGTCTGAGAGCCAACCAAGAGGTAATATGTACAACCACTAGCCACTGATAACTATTGAACTGTCACTGAACCAGTTTTATAACTATTTTCTTCCAGATGTTTGAATAATATTTCTCATTTTTTCCATGTCATCATACTTTGTAAAAAGTAAAGTAAAAGTGAATTTTCTTCGGCCGCTAGTCCAGAGATTACACACAAAGTCTGACGACGACTTATTTCCAGTGCGGTCCCCCCAGAACTTTACTCTCCAGAGGAAACTCCAGTACTCATTTAGCTACCACTTAAGGATGCAAGGCAGAGATGCGCCCTGGCTGGTCCTTTAAAGCATTCGTGCCGAAACGAAAACTGCCCTGGCCCATGTGAGGATCGTAGCCACGACCTACGGGAGATGTGAATTCAATGCGACCACTACACCAAGGTGAAACCTTTACCTTGGAATACTTTGTGCATCTTGTCCTTCCATGTTGGTTGTTAAAATCGGCCAATAGGTTTCTTGCAATTACTGTAGCCACAGTATGATGTCAAACCCTTGCCAAGCTATTTAATGTAATATTGTATATTTTCCTAAAATGCTGGATTTGGTTTTAATAAGTTTCAAGCATGTTCCCGAAATGGATGTCTTATAAATATCCCTCAGCTTTAACCCTTTATCAACCAGAGATTTCATAAAACCAGAAAACAAACCTCCATGAATATGTAAATGGTGTTGCCAAATTTATTAATAGAGGTAATAATTGTGGTGAATTTGCTAAATGGAATGTGTCCTTTCCCTCTAAATGTAAAATTGACTGCCAATATTGACTTTTGAAAGATTCATTGCAGAATGAATACCTCTATATCAGAAATCCAAACTTACCATGTTCCCGCTTTAATAACTCCTAAAATTAATTTAAAGTTTAAAGTTCAGACATAAAAGACATTGTGTAGCAATTTTAAAAATATTATAAAATAGCATTGAAAGAAAATTGACTTAGTACCAAAGCAATAAATCCAAATGTACTAATAAGTCCATCTGGTAGACAAGTGTTTTTTTCAGTAGCGGTCTGGTCAACAAACTTCTACTTTACTAGATCACATCCTTTGTAATAATACCGATATTATTTCTCAATCTGGGGTTTTACCTATAGGTCTAAGCGATCATTTTATAGTTTTTTGCACAAGAAAGACACAAAAATCTTTTTTCGGGGATCATAAAACAGTAACAGTTAGGTCTATGAAAAATTACAGCAAGGAACGCTTTTTAAGTTTGTTAGTTAATTCTGACTGGGAACCCTGTTTTAAGGCCGCTGACATTAACCTTGCGTACACTGTTTTTAAAGATATATTTTTAAAGGCACTTAATACTGTAGCACCAATTAAAGAAATTAGTCTTAAACAACGCACTGAGCCCTGGATGACCTCGGGTATTCTTAGTAATATCAGAGAAAGAGATAACTATTTGTATAAATTTAGGAAATACCGTGTTTTAGCTGATTATAATAATTACTGCAAATATAGAAACCTTGTCCAACGGGAAATAAAAAAAGCTAAATCTGAATATTTGTACAACAAAATAAGTGAGAATAAAGATAATCCTAAAAGTCTATGGTCTACCCTAAAATCTTTAGGTTATAAAAACCTTAAATCTAAATCGAATATTGTTCTGCAAGATAACGGTGAGCTGATTCATGATCATACTCTAGTTAGTAATTTATTTAATAATTATTTTACTAATGTTGCCTCTAATTTAGTTAAGAAATTACCGTTATCAAGTAATAAATATAGTATAGGGTCCGAAACTCTAAATAATTTTTATTTAGAAAAGTTACAAAATTCAGAAAAGTTATTTTTAAAACCCGTTTCTGAGGATTTCGTTTTTAAAAATCTACTTAGCCTATCAGCCTCAAAAAGTACCGGTCTAGATCTAATACCTGCCCGTTTTCTTAAGGATGGTGCTGAAGTACTTAAAGTGCCTATTACTTTTATTATTAATTACTCTATCGTAGATAATGTAGTACCAGACGAACTGAAATTAGCTAAGGTTGTTCCTCTGTATAAAAAGAATAGTAAAGTAGAACCCTGTAATTACAGACCTGTTAGTATCTTAAGTATTGTATCTAAAATTCTAGAACGTTCTGTTTTTCTACAGCTGGAGGCACATCTTAGTAGGCTAAATCTGATCTATGAACTTCAGTCCGGTTTTCGTAATTCATATTCTACAGACACCTGCCTTATTAACTTAACTGATACAATTAGATGTAATAACGCAAAGGGTTTATATACTGGTATGGTAATGTTGGACCTACAAAAGGCTTTCGATACTGTAGATCACGAAATTCTGCTTGGTAAGTTAGGCCTGATGGGTGTAGGTTCTATAGACTGGTTCAAGTCCTACCTGTCAGACAGAGGTCAAACTGTAGTCATTAGCAAATCGCTGTCTACTGTACAAGAGATTACCTGTGGTGTACCGCAAGGTAGTATATTAGGTCCTCTGCTTTTTGTATGCTATGTAAATGATATGATAAGTAGTATAGATCCCGATTTTAAACTCATTTTATATGCCGACGACAGTGCTCTTATTTTCTCTCATAAAGATCCTATCCATATTTCCCAAAAGTTAAGTGCAGTTCTAGAATCCTGTAATGAGTGGTTGGTTGATAATAAGCTATCCATTCACTACGGTAAAACTGAAAGTATTTTGTTTGGTTCCAAAAGAAAGTTAAAGAAGGTAACTAAGTTTGAAGTCACTAGTAATGGACATAAGATTGAAAATAAAAAGGAAGTTAAATATTTAGGCGCCACATTGGATAACTGCTTATCCGGAGAAAGTACAGTGAAAAATATTTTCTCGAAAGTTAACAGTAGGCTTAGGTTTCTATACAGAAATAAAAATAGTTTGAACACCGACTCCCGCAAGTTACTTTGCTCTTCTTTAATACAGTGTCACATGGACTATGCGTGCTCTTCTTGGTATGAAGGCTTAACCAAACAGCTTAAATGTAAATTACAAGTAGCTCAGAATAAAGTAGTACGATTTATTAAAGACTACAAACCTAGGCACCACCTAACTCCAGATGACTTTTCTGAATCTGGACTACTTAACTTAGATAGTAGAGTTAAGCAGCTACGCCTTAACCATGTGCATAAAGTGTATAATGGTAAATGTCCCAATTACCTAAAACAAAAATTCAACAGAGTACGCGATACACACTCTTACAGTACCAGAGCTAGTGCTTCAAACTTCTACCTCCCGAATTGTAAATCCTTTGAATCTGATACTTTCATTTTTAACGGCATAAAAAATTGGAACGCTCTGCCTAATGAAATTAAAAACCTAAATAATCAACATTCTTTTAAATCTGCAGTTAAATCTCATCTCCGTGTGCAATGTAAAAATAGGTACAATAGTCCTACAGTAAGTTATTAGTTTATTAATTATTTACTATTTATACTGTAATTACGTTTTATAATAAATTGTTCTGTACATTACATCTTTATCGTTGAGTCGGGCATTGTCACGCTCTCGGTAAAGTTGTACATGTACATAGTGTAATTACGTTTTATATTGGTTTTAGGTTAGCGTAGTGTAATATTGTATTTGTAACCAAGTAACATAAAGGACCCCCTTGGAAATAAGCTGCAAAGCTTTAGGGGTAATCCTATATGTTATGTTGGACAATACCTTTATACCGGTACATTGTTTGGTGTATTTGTTATTGTTTTTACATAATGTATAAATAAATCTATCTATCTATCTATAACATACTGTAGCAGCAATTCAGAAGATGTAGGCCTACCAGTAGCTCTAGTCTATTCTATAGATACTTGTAGTCCAGTGAGGCTAGTTGGGTAGTCCAAGGACTGTTTTATGTGTGTACAGGACAAAACCAGAGAAACATACATACCATTATGTACTGTAGTACAGCAGTACTGAGTCAGGCCAAGGTGACTCAAAACTACCTATTCATACATTCATTCATTGATTACCATTACATATTAGTACGTTAATTCAGTGATTATTTTTGTCTCATTTTTTTTTGCATTCTGTGTTCATCAGTCTGTCAGTAGTGTAGGTTATGTATTTTAATTAATAAGATAACTAACTACTTTATGTAACAGAATATTTGTATTATTGCGGAATGTATTCTGCATTTTTACTTCATTTATTGTAATTAATTCAAATCAAACAAAATTATGTGTGTATTGAATGTATTGAATTAAAGGTATTTAAAAATGGAATGCTTGGTGAAAAGTGACACCTTTATTTGTCACAATGACAAATCATCACGTGAATGTGGCACAATAGTGAAGGTAAAAGACAATGCTCTATATTCTCTATAAATACAAAGGAGGTGAAAGTGTTACTAGAACAAACTACAAAATATTTCGAATATGGTTAGAATGAAGTAGTGTCAGTTAGAAGAGTTTCCTGTGGCAGTGCTGTTGTATCTGGTCCGTCATCGAATATGGTTCAAATTCAGTCAGACTCGCTTATTAGATTTTCTGGTGGAGGTGCTGTTGTATCTGCTTCATCTTCGAATAATAAAAATAATTCGTAGAAATAATGTTAAATATAATTTAATACGACGAGACAAAGTTACGCATTGCGATCAACTCATCCTTGGTGAACCCTGGGATTGACAAGAGTTCTATAATAGCTAAAGATAATTCCTTACAAACTGGAGTTCTCCACTTATGATTAACAAGCGTTTCAATGTACGACAACTGGTTTGCCAAGGCTGGAGTGACGCTATTTAAATTAAATAGTTAACAATCATTAGCAATGCGCCTACAATTCGTGCCCGATTGAGAATGACAAACAAACATGGTTAGATAACCTAAAAACCGTATGCACAACCTATTGTTATTTATAATTGAAAGATTCCCTAAGTGCACAGCCTCTTTAACCCCATGGTAATAATATGTCATTAACAACTATTCTACATGTACGAGGTCACCAATTAAAGTTAAACGGAATACATTTTGTTTTACATTTTTTAGGATCTGGATCAGTACTAAGACGTAAATGATAATGTTTACAAAAGTTCTTACAGATATCGACCATAAATTTTAATTCAGTAAAATAGGGACATAATAGTAGAATAGCATAAACAAGTGCACCAAAGTAATATGAACCGATATGGCAACCAACTTTTGATGATCTCAACTTGAAAATAAGTAAATTTAAAATAACACAAAATAATGTAGAACGTGTAATATGTATGTATGTGATATTGAACCTTGACGAACACCATTAGCCACCCCAAATTTACTAGATGATATATTATTCCATCGAACATAACAGGATTGGTTTACATAGATCCAAACCAAACACCTAACAAATAATGGACAAACCCCTTTAAAACTTTAACAGTTCTATAAATAACTTATTCCATTCGACAAGATCAAATGCTTTTATAAGGTCCAGTAAACATCCAAACACTGGCGTTGAATTTCGGGAATAATACTTTATCACTTCAACAGCTGTCCATGAACACATAACAGTGCTTGAACCGGGACGAAATCCAAACATCGAACTTCAACTTACTACCTTGACTCAACAGCAGCACCCATTCAAAGGCCTTGATGAGTAGAGAAGATATCGCAATGGCACGGTAATTTAATATATCAGTGAGGTCAGACAATTTATTCTTGACTAAGGGGACAAACGCTACGAGAAGTAAACACTTAGAAACGAAACCATGGATAAGAAAAGAATTGAATAATTCAGCCAAACATTGTTCAAATAAGGGACCGCAGTTTATTAGAACTCCGGAGTCAAAGGTCTGGTTTACATCTGATTTACCGTCGTGTAGTTTGTGCAAAGCATCATGTACTAACTAACTCAGGAGTTATTTTACTGCTCAAAACATTACAGTGGCATAACTCTGATCGAATCTCATCATTGACCTCAGAAAGGTTAGAGTCGTAATCCTGATTATATAATGTGTTTATGGTGTTTATGTTTAGGTGAGACAATGTTTAAGAAGAACATGACGATACCGTGGGCAGGGTTACAGGCAGTGACATTAGTGACAACCATTGCTCAGTTAGTTCAGCGTGAGTTCGAGGCCAGTCTGAAAGTCACATATTGGACTGATGCTACTTCGGTATTATTCTACCTCAACAATGCTTCTAGTGTTGGTCTTTTTATTAACTCCAGAAAGACCAAAATTCTGACAGTTAACTTTGAAAGTCCTCAGCAAGTCTCTGATCGGATGAGCATAAGCTCAAAGGATGGTATGCTTGAGCATGTGGACGACTTCTGTTACCTGGGATCATGGATCCGGAAGTCAGGTGAGGACCTTCGAATACGTAAGGGAAAGGCATGGGCAGCCTTGAATAGGCTTTCCAGGATTTGGAAGTCACCTAGAATTAATCGGAAACTTAAGGTCCGATTATTTAGAGCAGCAGTAGTTCCAGTACTCCTCTACGGGAGTCCATGCTGGGCTCTAACTGCTGAGGACACCAAATCTCTGGATGGCACATTCACAAGAATGCTACGCCGGGTACATTGTGTCAAGTACAATGCACACATCTCCAACCAGACACTATATAACATTGGAGGTGTCTTATTGGTTCCCCCAAGCTTGACACTAGAACAAAATCGCCTCCGCTTTGCAGGACATTGCTTTCGCCGTGAGGACCAGCCAGTGCACAATCTTGTACTTTGGCAGCCTCATGGAGTGAATAAGCATGGTGGACAGCCCATGACTTTCTTGAGACGCATCTTAAAGGACACTGGCCTTAAAGATGCGGATGATCTAGCAAATGTCATGGGTGATAGGGAGTTGTGGCGGTGCAATTTTGTTGACAAGCCGGCACAGCATTCTTAAAAATGCAGCTGCAATGCAGCATGCCGATCCTAGTAGTAGTAGTACCTCAACAATGCCAAAGTTCAGTTCAAGCCATTCGTTGCCAATCGCCACGTTGAAATATTGGATCATTCACTCAAGGAGGATTGTGATCAGATCAGGTAGAAAATCCTACAGTTGACCTTCATACTCCTACAGGGGCCAAGGGCGTATTTAGCGGTATTTTGTTTAAGTATTCGACGGCGTATTTTGTGGCTATTTTAACAGCAAATTGTTTTTGTAGGCTGTAGGCTGCCATCTGTTCTGCCTGAATTCGTTTATTTTAACTAGACAGAGGGCAGTTTACAGCTACTTTGGTGTAAAACATTCATTAGGACTAAGATGGTTATACTAACACTATATGGTGTCCTTTTCCAAAGTACTGATAGGAGCTGCCGCCGTAACACCTAGACCGCAAAATTCTAGATTAGAAACCAGGCTAGCTATCAGTACAGTAGTAAATAACAGCACTACACTATCCTTCATAATTATAGTCTGGACAGGTTGCCGAATTCAGGCGTAGTTACTAACACCTTGCATGCCCGATTCAATCCCAAATACGAAGGAGAGTCCTCAGCATTTAATAATAATAATAATAATAAACTATTATTTATATAGCGCCCAACTCTATAAATAGATTCTGAGGCGCTCATGACCCATTCAGATATTAAACGCTCCATTGTAGAGTTATGTTTTTAAACCAACCGATTTGTGAGTATTAAACCTACACGTACAGAAGGCAATTCTAGCAATCTAACACCCAATTTTTCGCCCTACCAGCCACCAACCCATAGTAAAAAAAGGTGTATATTTTTTTACGTAAACTGTTCAATATTATTTTGTACTGCCTTTTGTTCGATTTAAATTGACACACACACGCGTTCTAGAACATTGTATTGTTTTATTTTGTATTATTATATAAAGACTAGGATTTTTGTCAGCTGAATAGCCTGCTAGTATTTAGCTAGCAAACCCACACCCCATATAAATCACACCGCCCCATATAATTATTACGCCCCTTATAATATAATTACGGACATAGCCGGCCCGTCAGCGGTGTTAGTTTAGGATTCGCTGCGCTAGTTAGGAGTTATTAGTTTAGGAGTCGCTTTTGTTTGTTGGCAGACTGTTTAGTAGATCTGTTTGTTACGTTTTGGATTCAGGCAATCGTATCTCTCTAGCCAACAGCAGTAGTATTCTGCTGGCATTTGTTAACAATTCTGACAAGTTGCCATGGCATCTAGAAATTGAAACTTATTGCATATTATTCGTTATACTCAATATAGTGGGGGGTGGAGGTTGATTTTAATGACGCTATGGCTAATATATAGCCCGTTTCTAGCCAAAGTTACACGTTGCCATGGTAACAGCAAGCAAGCAAGTAGTGCATATTGTTCCTTAGACTTGGACATATTACTACTACTACTACTTCTAACTTTGAAGGTCGTTTTTACTTGGTTGCTATGGTATTTTCAACATACTAAATATGCCATTAAATTCTTCATATCCAAAATAGTAATCTTTCTTAAATTTCAACTCGTCATATCTACTGTACGAGTTTTTGCTATGGCACTCCGTTGCTATGTTTAAGACCCCCTAAAAAACGAGTGCAACCATTTCGTAAAGTCAACCCAAATTTGTTTAAATGTCCCATATCACTATCTCTACTACTATAATAACGCAAAAGTACGACTACTCCTCCCCTGCAAGTTGGTAAATTGGCAATATAATTTACTATTTGTACTTACAGCACTGATCTATTTGAGTCTCTATTATTAATTCTAATCAATGAATGAGGTCATTCATACTATCACTCTGGCTATACTTCTGGCCAGTCCTCTGGGTGTACGTCTATGTATTGTATTGTATATAATATAGTGTAATATTCTATAGTATAGTTTGTCTAAGCATTGCATAAAGAGGTCAATGTCGCATTAATTAAAATTAAATACACCGCCACAATTATTAGTAGTTGGTTTATTGTTTGGATATTCACATAGGATTCACTGGGGAGAGCTACCAGCTGACGGGGCAATACATTGCAAACTAATAGTTTCTGTTTGCTTACTGTAAAACTTGGCAAGTAATATATTTCTCTGCAGTTTGGGCCAATCCATTGAATAGCAATACGAGGCCCTCTTCTAAATTTCCATATATACAGCAGCTGCTGTTTTTATTATTGCGCCTATGGCGTTTTTCGGTTTATGTCTATTTTTCGAGCCCAGAGGCTATATGGACAGAGTAGCCGATCATGCCAGGGGCCTTAGAATCGGGACTGTCTAAAACCCGGGCCTGTCCCGGTTTCGGCCAAACTATTTCAGCTGGTAGGAAACTGTATAACAGCAGTTGAACCATCAGACTCAAACTGTTCTAACTGACATTCTGCAAATATGTACCTGACCATAATAGGCTGCGTGTTTGGGAGGACGCTCAGAAGTATGCAGTTATCCAGTCTGCCGCTAGGGGGCGAAATATCTGAAAGTGAAAACCTTCTCCCATTTCTTTGTTTGAAATGTTTTTTTTTGCTGGTTCTTGGGAGGGTTTTATTACAGCATAGTCTGTGTGTTTAGGAAGGACGCTCAACAGTCTGCAGTTCCCCAGTCTGCCGTTAGGAGGCGACAACTGTTCGAAAATCAAATCATGCTCCCATTTCGTTGTTTGTAATGCTTTAATTTCGGCCCATTTTAAATTATTTAGAGTTGATTCTTTGCAGCGATCTAAAAGTACCAACTGAACTACAGTAGGCCTATAGGTTGTGTTTGCGAGGATGTCTGACTGTTTTACCCTTCTCCCACATTTTATTGTTTGTAATGTTCTGGAAGTAATATTTTGACAGGTATCTACTACACCATAATATTATACCTTTATGAGGTACCGTAGTAGATACCTGCCAAGTAAAGCAGCTTTATACTGTTTATTTGAGAGAACGCTTACTCATGTGACGTTTTGATTTGAAATGGTGAAGAAGTATGCATAATAGTTAATAAATATTAACTACAAATAATTGTAATTTATCGTCACAATAAAATGTGACATTCATAGCGTTATGTAATAACACAAACTCAATTATTTAGCGTATCTCCAAGCATATAATCTCTAATTATTTAATTATCCATCTCCCCCTTCTCATATTCTAAATATATTTATAATAATGTTACATTTCTATGTAGTGTTTTCGAAAATACGGCTTCTATAACAAAAATACATAAAATATAATTATTTCAAAATAAATGGTTTCCAGCGTTTCCTTTGTAACCGTTGGTCGTGGCCCCCGTCTGACCTCTTTCCCACGTCCACGGTCCAGTACGTAAGGTTGTCCAACTCCGGACATTTACAGGAACTGGGACGTCTTGCCAATGTGTATTCGAAACAACATGAAGGGTCGCTTAGTCCGAAGCCCCAAAAGAGAAGCAGCGTCAATACAATAAAGATGATCATCTATAATAATAATAAGTTGTATTTAAGTGGTCTAACATCCATGTCGAATTAACATAGGAGTTTAAACGGAGCAATGGATGGGTGGTGTAAATTAGAACAAAATAATAGTAATAATTTAATTATACACCTATCCTTTCACACATATCATCTTCGCTCATTAATTCTACAGTAGACTATTAACTCCATGTAATGTTTTCAATTTGACCTTTAGCGGTATTTTCAAATTTGTGCAATTTATAATTTCTGATAGGCCAACGTACCGGTTATTAAATTACAGCCTGAAGACGGTCATTATCATTATCATTATCATTATATTTATTTCTCCAATCAAACAAATAAGAAATTGCAATACACTTTCATAATTAAATCAATACTTATAAATGATGACTGAAGCTGGCTGACTGCTAATAGCATAGGTCATCCGTAAGGAGATCGAAATATAGCCAAAAACTGAGTTTTTTTCTATACACCACCCATCCATTGCTCCGTTTAAACTCTTACGATAAATTGTATTTGTTTTCATTGATTTCCATAAAAATATGCTATAGATTTTGCTCGTGAAAGTTTCGTATATGATATTCCAACATCTAGCACATGATACTATACTGGCATCGATGTGGAATTAGTAGCATGATCCGCTACATTTTACGAGAAGATTATAGGCATGCTCGGATGTTCAAAATGTGACATATTCGGTAATACGTATTAACGTACCGGGGATACGGAATAGTGACCTACTTGCACTCGCATATAAGTTTTCTTGTGACGTCACACCAATAAATCGAGCTACTTTAATAGGTTCACGCACGTTCTCCCGGTTCCATTCCTTCGGATTTTAATACTTTCCGTGGTTCGGACATATAAATGTTACACGCGCAGTGTTCATTCAAGTTGGTAATTATTAGAACCGCAGCTGTAATGAACTGGTCAAGACGCTATAAGGCCGTGCTATGAATCTATAAATCTTGTAGGTGTATATGCCATGCTATTCGGGGTGTATATTTCTGGGCCGACATCTTATCATTTCGGCTGGAAGCTATCTTATCAATAAACTCAGATTGTTTTTTGTCTGAGTATAAGCTTGAAACGATTAAGTTTATCATTCGTTTGTTAAACGCTGTTTCACTTGCCTTAATAATTTAATTACAAACCTACTATGAATATAACCGATAATTAATTGGATATCTAAGGTATTATATATCACGTGACCTGCAGTTGACCTCCATCACTTCACCCGCAACTATCCACCCACGCGTATTGGTGGTTTTTACAAGAACAATGAAAACTAGTTCATAGGGATTACTGAAACCAACCGATAAACATGAAAAAAAGTAACTCGAAAATATATGGCCAGAACGTAACCGATGATGCAATGAAATGGGTTAGTCAAGACAAATTGATTCATGTCAGTTTCAAATGTAAATTAATTAGATTTTTGATGGTTTTGAGATTTATACATTACGATAGCAGATTACTCTTTGTTTGGAGTCAAATTCTGAAGGAATGATCACGTTTGCAATACATGACGTCATTAAATATACTTGTCCTAATTAAACTTAATTTTCTTCTCGTGGGGGCGGGGTGGCGTCGGATTTAAGTTGTTTACTGCTAAGCATAGCAGTTTGAGTTTGCTCTTCACTTGTCACTTTTAATTGCTCAAGTATAAAGGGCTTTCCACATTGGACATTTGAATATTTCGCGCACTTCAGCTGTAAACCTATTATATTAGCAATGGGGCTCCGGTGCCATCAAAACCGCGCAAAACCCAACAGTTACATTATTAAGAAAAAAAATGCAAATTGTCATGCTATGGCCGCGCAAAGTACAAATCTAGATTGAGGTTATTTGCTAAGGTTTGTAGGTAGCCCAATAAATTTGAGGAATTCTCCCAAGTTTTGATACAAATACATTTAATTATTTAAACAGTCATTTAATTTGACATAGAAATTATATGTAGTTGATTGCGTTTTACCTATTTTTTTATGATCACCACTCACCGTATTTTATTAATTGTATTTGCAGACAACCCCAATGGAAGGGCAGTCGAGTACTGGAGACGGTCCACAACACATCACCACAGTGACTTTGAGGAGTGGTTATGGCCAGGGGGCAGCCTGGGTCTGTACTAAACATCTATGTAGGATAGCTGAGTCATATTTAAAATTCCTACGGGGCATAGGCTGGAGCCTCTATTATATTACGAATAATATAACTTATTGTAGGAAGTAGCATTCTAGAAATATAATTATTATAACCGATTTCGAGTAGTAATGGGATGAATAAAGGGCATAGGTTTCTTTGCTGTATTTTGGCTACAGGGAACTGCATCAGGGGATCAACGATCAAATTCTAAATGGCGATTGGCGATCTGGGTTTAAGTTCGAGAATGCAGCCACAGGTTTAGGGTTAATTGTTTAGGGAAGAATTACATAAGAGAGTAGGGTCTTAGTCGACCTAGGAGAGAAAGATACTATTAATTTCACTTCATAATAAATTATATATTGATTATTTTGTATTATCCATGCCATCCTTTTTATTTGATTTCTTAATTATAGATGTTAGGGTAATTAAGGTATAGTATAGTATTGAAGAATATTCATAGCAAATACAAAATATCAACATTTTAGCTGAAATTCACGCCCTAGTAGCCCTGTTGCCCCAAAAATACGTTATTTATAAAATAAGACATTTTGTAGAAAAAATAAGTACTGGCATACGAAACGGTTGCAAAATCATTAGCAACTATACAAAAATATTTATAAAACTATTAAATATTTCAATTAAATTATTATGATAGCTAGTAAAATGCATGGTAGCTAGAACAAAATATTATTATTATACACTGTTCTAGAACATAAATAAAATAATAAATATATTTAGTATAAATATATTTTATATTAACATACTAGCAAACGTTCTAGAATATTTAACATGCAATCAATTTGATAGGCTGTGTTAAAGGAACAAAATTCGTTCATTTTATAGTAGAAATGTATTAATTTGGCAATTACATTAAATTTCCAGTGTGTTTTTGCTTTGTAAATTAAACATTGAAATTAGCTAGTAAATTTTAGAACGGTTTAGACAGTTTAGAACGCCTTATTGAAAACACAAGTACAGCGCAATAATTTATTTATGAATATTATTTTTAATAATTTATTTTATAATAATTATATTTCCAGAATAAAATATTTTAAACTTTGTTATAGTATTTTAAAAATGAGTGATTATAAATTATGAAATATAACAAAAAATAGTTTGCCTCCAGTCCGGCTCCAGTTCCACAAGGCTGCATGGCCTTGTAGTTCTAAAACGCCTTGTTAACCACCGATAAAAAAAAATGAAATAAAAGTAACTGCTTTATTCTATAGCTAAGAGCTGCTCTGGTAACACTTTTTAACTTAAATAAATGCTGGAAAAATAGGATAAACGGCAGAATTATAGTAAAGCCAGTGTTTAATAATACAGTAATAATTTAATAATCCTAATTCAGTAATTAATTACCGGTACCCGGTTCCGGTAGGCCTGCGGTACAGGCCTGAAGTACAGCCGGCACTACGTTGTTCTTAATATTTATAATTGTTTAAGGAAAACAAATAGGCTACAGCTGCTACCGGTGCGGTATCCGTTTATTCAAACTGCAAATCTTGGTCTAGTGGTGACATTACTGTGCTTCCGATTAGGGAGCCCGGGTTCGATCCCTAGATGGGGCAGCACTGTTTGGGCGCAGTGCTTTAAATGCTGCAGCCTAGCCCAACCCCGGCTTTCATCCTTCAGTGGTCGATAAATGGGAACCAAGGCAACTTGGGATACCGAGTGAAAGGGTTTACTGTGGAAGATCACCCATGGTGGTGAACAGTCATTCCTTGGCTAAACTAGCCTAAAAGATTCTCCCATTCAAACTGCAAATCTAAATAAAGATTAACGGAGATTCTATCTTAACAGTGTCAGTTTGTCTGTATTTTTAAACTGGTAACGTAATTAATTGATGGCAGAAAGTCTGAATTTAACTACAGCTGTACCGAACAGGTACCACAAACTGAAAAGTAAAGGTTACTGGTAGATGCTACTGCAATGGATACCGTAGTTAATGTTACTGGGACCCATTGACATTCTCAAAATGTAACCACTATTAATTGAGTCCAATGAAAATTCTCGAATAAATAATGATACCTAAGAGGAAGCAATACAAGATTAATTTGGGGCGAGCCACGAAGTTGAAGAAACGTTAGCAAACTGACACTGTCGGGATGGGTCAATAATAGCAAATAGTTGTTGTAGTCGTCTGCATTAGGGTATTCAGTACCATTTTGACATCATAATATATTGTCGGATTTAAATCAATCGCGTTGAAAACTTACCGCTAGTCTGCCGCTAGTGGGCCAAATGTTTAAAACTGTTAACCTTCGCCATTTTATTAATTTTATTTTTCATTTAAATTTATCAAATTTAATTTTAATTTTCTAATTTAAAAACAACCAAATAAATTATTTAAAAGATTGCATTATTTGAAGGCCCTATCAAGTAAGCCAGTTTTTGATTGTCGCTGGTTACAGTATATACTGTACAGTATTATGTATTCTGATCGTCAGTCTGATCGTTATTTCTTTAGGTTGGTTAGGTTCTCTGGTAATAGAAGGCATTCCGAGACAGAAGGCAGCATAACATGTTGGCGGGGCGTTGATGCTGAATTTTGTAACCAGCAATAATATTTCCTATAAAAGTAGCCAGAATTCAACAAAGACATAATTCATCGCGAAATTTCCGTAACTGTTAGGGGTTCTAAAGAGTTAGTATAATTTATTAATATAAGAAACTTGTCAAATACTGTATGTTGTAGGTCTGTCTGTATGCCAGTATGTGCTCAGCTAGAATACATCCTGCGTCAGTCAGTCAGTTTGCTGCTGCTGCTGTGTCTTGGTGGAGTCAGTCGGTAATTAGTCTGCAGTTCTCCAGACTTCCGCTTGAGGGAAAAATGTATGAAAGTGATAAACCTTCCACTTCCCATACAGCCATATAGCCTGTACCCATTTACTTCTTGTACACATTCATTTCAGAGTCTTAGAATATAAGTACCAGACAACGACTACATGCTGTCGCTATGTCGTTTTGAGGAAGAATGGAAGGTGATTCATCTGCAGTTCTCCAGTCTGATGCTAGAGGGCTAAGTGTCTGAAAGTAAAAACCTTCTCCTATTTCCGTGTTTCTAATTCGTTTACCTTAAGCTGAATCTTGGCAAAGTATGAACTACAGTATAAGCCCTACTAAATATACCACATGTCCGCATGTTGAATCTTTGTGAAGAAGGTTATCGGGTTCTCCATTCTGCCGCTAGAGGGCGAAATGTCTGAAAGTGACATCCTTGACTCATTCCATAATATATGATCCGTTCAATTCAAACTGAAACTTGTCAAATATGTTGTATGTCTGTCTTTCTATGTATGTATCAGTATGAGCTCTGTTTAGAATACATCATGCGGTGTGCTGCTGCTGATGTGTCTTGGCTGCTTGGTGGGGTCAGTAATTGGGCTGCAGTTCTCCAGTCTGCTGCTAGAGGGAAAAATGTATGAAAAATATCTTCCGCTTACCCATGTCTCCATTTCCTTCATCTTAATCTGTTTAAGCTGAGTCTTGGAATGTACTGTATCTAGGCCCGAAAATGAAAACCTACTTCCATTTCCATGATTTTAATTTGTTTATCATAAACTGAATCTTGGCAAAATATGTACAGTACTATGGGCCCTACTATACTACCTCTTGCATCTATGTGAATAATTGAATAAGGTTATCTGTCATCTCATGTGCGAAATGTCTGAAAGCAAACACCTTTACACTTACTGGTTACGGCTAGAAAGTCTACCCGACCCGACAGCCCTACAGCATTTAAAATAGGCATAGAAAGTGTGAAGTTAAGTGCAGGCCTACAATTTAAGCAACCCACCAAACCCCACTGCAATCAAAGTTAAGAAAAGACTTGTCCCAAATTACCCCAGCAAACCTCCATGAATATGTAAATGGTGTTGCCAAATTTATTAATAGAGGTAATAATTGTGGTGAATTTGCTAAATGGAATGTGTCCTTTCCCTCTAAATGTAAAATTGACTGCCAATATTGACTTTTGAAAGATTTATTGCAGAATGAATACCTCTATATCCAAACTTACCATGTTCCCGCTTTAATAACTCCTAAAATTAATTTAAGGTTTAAAGTTCAGACATAAAAGACATTGTGTAGCAATATTAAAAAATATTATAAAATAGCATTGAAAGAAAATTGACTTAGTACCAAAGCAATAAATCCAAATGTACTAATAAGTCCATCTGGTAGACAAGTGTTTTTTTCAGTAGCGGTCTGGTCAACATACTGTAGCAGCAATTCAGAAGATGTAGGCCTACCAGTAGCTCTAGTCTATTCTATAGATACTTGTAGTCCAGTGAGGCTAGTTGGGTAGTCCAAGGACTGTTTTATGTGTGTACAGGACAAAACCAGAGAAACATACATACCATTATGTACTGTAGTACAGCAGTACTGAGTCAGGCCAAGGTGACTCAAAACTACCTATTCATACATTCATTCATTGATTACCATTACATATTAGTACGTTAATTCAGTGATTATTTTTGTCTCATTTTTTTTTGCATTCTGTGTTCATCAGTCTGTCAGTAGTGTAGGTTATGTATTTTAATTAATAAGATAACTAACTACTTTATAATTAATAAGATAACTAACTACTTTATGTAACAGAATATTTGTATTATTGCGGAATGTATTCTGCATTTTTACTTCATTTATTGTAATTAATTCAAATCAAACAAAATTATGTGTGTATTGAATGTATTGAATTAAAGGTATTTAAAAATGGAATGCTAGGTGAAAAGTGACACCTTTATTTGTCACAATGACAAATCATCACGTGAATGTGGCACAATAGTGAAGGTAAAAGACAATGCTCTATATTCTCTATAAATACAAAGGAGGTGAAAGTGTTACTAGAACAAACTACAAAATATTTCGAATATGGTTAGAATGAAGTAGTGTCAGTTAGAAGAGTTTCCTGTGGCAGTGCTGTTGTATCTGGTCCGTCATCGAATATGGTTCAAATTCAGTCAGACTCGCATATTAGATTTTCTGGTGGAGGTGCTGTTGTATCTGCTTCATCTTCGAATAATAAAAATAATTCGTAGAAATAATGTTAAATATAATTTAATACGACGAGACAAAGTTACGCATTGCGATCAACTCATCCTTGGTGAACCCTGGGATTGGCAAGAGTTCTATAATAGCTAAAGATAATTCCTTACAAACTGGAGTTCTCCACTTATGATTAACAAGCGTTTCAATGTACGACAACTGGTTTGCCAAGGCTGGAGTGACGCTATTTAAATTAAATAGTTAACAATCATTAGCAATGCGCCTACAATTCGTGCCCGATTGAGAATGACAAACAAACATGGTTAGATAACCTAAAAACCGTACGCACAACCTATTGTTATTTATAATTGAATTTTTGAATGTAATAAAGCGTTTACTTAACATAGTGCAGGAATGCGGAAAATCAACGAATGCGAATTTTATTATATCTTACATTATTTTTTACATTAATTTTATTATCTTCCATCTTACATTTTGTTCCACGCTGTATATATTCTATTACAATTATTAGAACCGAGATTCCACAGAGGGCTACAGTAAAAACTGGTACAGTACAGACGTTGATTATCTGGAACACCAAACCTGAACTCGCTTCTAATGTTATCTAATTGACCAATAAAAACACCACGTTTACAATCAATATTGTAACTAGTTGTACCAGTATAATGCAAAAGATTCCCTAAGTGCACAGCCTCTTTAACCCCATGGTAATAATGTCATTAACAACTATTCTACATGTAGGAGATCACCAATTAAAGTTAAACGGAATACATTTTGTTTTAAATTTTTTAGGATCTGGATCAGTACAAAGACGTAAATGATAATGTTTACAAAAGTTCTTACAGATATCGACCATAAATTTTAATTCAGTAAAATAGGGACATAATAGTAGAATAGCATAATCAAGTGCACCAAAGTAATATGAACCGATATGGCAACCAACTTTTGATGATCTCAACTTGAAAATAAGTAAATTTAAAATAACACAAAATAATGTAGAACGTGTAATATGTATGTATGTAATATTGAACCTTGACGAACACCATTAGCCACCCCAAATTTACTAGATGATATATTATTCCATCGAACATAACAGGATTGGTTTACATAGATCCAAACCAAACACCTAACAAATAATGGACAAACCCCATTCTTTAACAGTTCTATAAATAACTTATTCCATTCGACAAGATCAAATGCTTTTATAAGGTCCAGTAAACATCCAAACACTGGCGTTGAATTTCGGGAATAATACTTTATCACTTCAACAGCTGTCCATGGACACATAACAGTGCTTGAACCGGGACGAAATCCAAACATCGAACTTCAACTTACTACCTTGACTCAACAGCAGCACCCATTCAAAGGCCTTGATGAGTAGAGAAGATATCGCCAGTAATTGAATATATCAGTGAGGTCAGACAATTTATTCTTGACTAAGGGGACAAACGCTACGAGAAGTAAACACTTAGAAACGAAACCATGGATAAGAAAAGAATTGAATAATTCAGCCAAACATTGTTCAAATAAGGGACCCCAGTTTATTAGAACTCCGGAGTCAAAGGTCTGGTTTACATCTGATTTACCGTCGTGTAGCTTGTGCAAAGCATCATGTACTAACTCAGGAGTTATTTTACTGCTCAAAACATTACATTGGCATAACTTTGATCGAATCTCATCATTGACCTCAGAAAGGTTAGAGTCGTAATCCTGATTATATAATGTGTTTATGGTGTTTATGTTTAGGTGAGACAATGTTTTAGAAGAACATGACGATACCGTGGGCAGGGTTACAGGCAGTGACATTAGTGACAACCATTGCTCAGTTAGTTCAGCGTGAGTTCGAGGCCAGTCTGAAAGTCACATATTGGACTGATGCTACTTCGGTATTATTCTACCTCAACAATGACAAAGTTCAGTTCAAGCCATTCGTTGCCAATCGCCACGTTGAAATATTGGATCATACACTCAAGGAGGATTGTGATCAGGTATAAAATCCTACAGTTGACCTTCATACTCCTACAGGGGCCAAGGGCGTATTTAGCGGTATTTGGTGTCAGTATTTGGCGGCATTGTGGCTATTTTAGCAGCAAATTGTTTTTGTAGGCTGTAGGCTGTCATCTGTTCTGCCTGTATTAGTTTATTTTAACTAGACAGAGGGCAGTTTACTGCTACTTTGGTGTAAAACATTCATTAGGGCTAAGATGGTTATACTAACACTATATGGTGTCCTTTTCCAAAGTAGTGATACTGTAGGAGCTGCCGCCGTAACACCTAGACCACAAAATTCTAGATTAGAAACCAGGCTAGCTATCAGTACAGTAGTAAATAACAGCACTACACTCTCCTTCATAATTATAGTCTGGACAGGTTGCCGAATTCAGGCGTAGTTACTAACACCTTGCATGCCCGATTGAATCCCAAATACGAAGGAGAGCCCTCAGCATTTAATAATAATAATAATAATAAACTATTATTTATATAGCGCCCAACTCTATAAATAGATTCTAAGGCGTTCATGACCCATTTAGATATTAAACGCTCTATTGTAGAGTTCTGTTTTTAAACCAACCGATTTGTGAGTATTAGACCTACACGTACAGAAGGCAATTCTAGCAATCTAACACCCAATTTTTCACCCTACCAGCTACCAGCCCAATTTTTCGCCACCAACCCATAGTAAAAAAGGTGTATATTTTTTACGTAAACTGTTCAATATTATTTTGTACTGCCTTTTGTTCGATTTAAATTGACACACACACGCGTTCTAGAACTTTGTATTGTTTTATTTTGTATTATTATATAAAGACTAGGTTTTTTGTCTGCTGAATAGCCTGCTAGTATTTAGCTAGCAAACCCACACCCCATATAAATCACACCGCCCCATATAATTATTACGCCCCTTATACAGTAATATATTTACGGACATAGCCGGCCCGTCAGCGTTATTAGTTTAGGATTCGCTGTGCGGGGTTGTTTTCTGGCGAGTTTTGTTTGTTCGCAGACTGTTTTTCTGCCGCACCAGTTAGAGAGAGTAGATCTGTTTGTTACGTTTTGGATTCAGGCAATCGTATCTCTCTAGCCAACAGCAGTAGTATTCTGCTGGCATTTGTTAACAATTCTGACAAGTTGCCATGGCATCTAGAAACTGAAACATATTGCATATTATTCGTTATACTCAATATAGTTGATTTTAATGACGCTATGGCTAATATATAGCCCGTTTCTAGCCAAAGTTATACGTTGCCATGGTAACTGCAAGCAAGCAAGTAGTGCATATTGTTCCTTAGACTTGGACATATTACTACTACTACTACTTCTAACTTTGAAGGTCGTTTTTACTTGGTTGCTATGGTATTTTCAACATACTAAATATGCCATTAAATTCTTCATATCCAAAATAGTAATCTTTCTTAAATTTCAACTCGTCATATCTACTGTAAGAGTTGTTGCTATGGCACTTTTCTCCGTTGCTATGTTTAAGACCCCCTAAAAAACGAGTGCAACAATTTCGGAAAGTCTACCCAAATTTTGTTAAATGTACCATATCACTATCTCTACTACTATAATAACGCAAAAGTACGACTACTCCTCCCCTGCAAGTTGGTAAATTGCCAATATAATTTACTATTTGTACTTACAGCACTGATCTATATGAGTCTCTATTATTAATTCTAATCAATGAATGAGGTCATTCATACTATCACTCTGGCTCTACTTCTGGCCAGTCCTCTGGGTGTACGTCTATGTATTGTATTGTATATAATTTAGTGTAATATTCTATAGTATAGTTTGTCTAAGCATTGCATAACGAGGTCAATGTCGCATTAACCCTATTAAACCCGGGGGGGGGGGGTCAATATGACCCCCCTCCCTCCCCGTGGTTTTTTTATTATAATTCTGAAACAAACGCAGTTGGGAATCTGAAATTTTATGACTTTTTCTAAAAATCTATTGTCTTCCTAGTAGTGAAAACCGTTTTCGAAAATATTGGGTAGTTTTCGAGTTATAGCACCATTTTTGAACCCTACTTTTGGCACTTTTTTGAGACGTTTTTTGAAAATTACATTTCATTAAATATGAATTGTAACATCTCTATTTTTGATTTACACCGTTGTTTTTGTGCTCGCAATTGGATGGAATTCATATAAATTTATTTAGAAATTTCAAACTTGTTTTTTTCAGTGGGTGCCAAATTTTGGTGCCAGCACCATGTTTTGAAATATGTCAATTTTGTAAATTGATTGTTTGAAACTTGTTTTTTACGCAATTGGGGTTTTTTGTGGTTCTGGTTTTGATGAAATATATACGAGTTGCACCAAGCGTATCAAACTTGTATTTTTCGGTGCTGTATGCAAATTTTGGTGCTAGCACGAAATTTTGAAAATCCATTCAATAGATAAAATTGCTTGTGACAATTTATTTCTTGCATTTTAGAGGTTTATGGCTGTTCTGAATTCAATGGAATATATAATTATCGAACTAGACATCTCAAACTTGTATTTTTCGGAAGTGGGTGCAAAATGTGGTGCTAGCACCAAATTTTGAAAACCATCAAATATATCAATTGATTGTGTCACCTTGTTTCTTGCGTTTTATGGGTTTGTTAGGGTTCTGAATTCAATGGAATCAGTAAAAATTTCATAAGAGTTTTCAAACTTGTATTTTTCGTCGGTGGGTGAAAATTGTTGTGCCAGCACCAAATTTTGGAAAATGAGTAAATTGATCAGTAGATAGTATCATCTTGTTTCTTGCGTTATACGGGTTTATGAGGGTCCTTAATCCGATGAAATCAATAAAAACAGCACTGGAGATCGTAAACTTGTACTTCTTGGTGATGGGTACGAAATTTGGTGCTAGTGGCAAAATTTGCCAAATTACGCCGAAAAATACAAGTAGCAATGATCTGGCATATTTCAAATGTATTCCATTAGAATCAGCGCCCTAGAAAACCTGAAAATATGAATTTATAGCATCGTATATCAATATGACCCCCCCACCCCCGGTATTTGTACAGCATTTTATAGCCCGGAACAGGGTTAATTAAAATTAAATACACCGCCACAATTATTAGTAGTTGGTTTATTGTTTGGATATTCCCATTGGATTCACTGGGGAGAGCTATCAGCTGACGGGGCAATACATTGCAAACTAATAGTTTCTGTTTGCTTACTGTAAAACTTGGCAAGTAATATATTTCTCTGCAGTTTGGGCCAATCCATTGAATAGCAATACGAGGCCCTCTTCTAAATTTCCATATATACAGCAGCTGCTGTTTTTATCATTGCGCCTATGGCGTTTTTCGCTTTATGTCTATTTTTCGAGCCCAGAGGCTATATGGACAGAATAGCCGATCATGCCAGGGCCCTTAGAATCGGGACTGTCTAAAACCCGGGCCTGTCCCGGTTTCGGCCAAACTATTTCAGCTGGTAGGAAACTGTATAACAGCAGTTGAACCATCAGACTCAAACTGTTCTAACTGACATTCTGCAAATATGTACCTGACCATAATAGGCTGCGTGTTTGGGAGGACGCTCAGAAGTATGCAGTTATCCAGTCTGCCGCTAGGGGGCGAAATATCTGAAAGTGAAAACCTTCTCCCATTTCTTTGTTTGAAATGTTTTTTTTTGCTGGTTCTTGGGAGGGTTTTATTACAGCATAGTCTGTGTGTTTAGGAAGGACGCTCAACAGTCTGCAGTTCCCCAGTCTGCCGTTAGGAGGCGACAACTGTTCGAAAATCAAATCATGCTCCCATTTCGTTGTTTGTAATGCTTTAATTTCGGCCCATTTTAAATTATTTAGAGTTGATTCTTTGCAGCGATCTAAAAGTACCAACTGAACTACAGTAGGCCTATAGGTTGTGTTTGCGAGGATGTCTGACTGTTTTAACCTTCTCCCACATTTTATTGTAGTGTATTGCTCTGGAAGTAATATTTTGACAGGTATCTACTACACCATAATATTATACCTTTATATGGTACCGTAGTAGATACCTGCCAAGTAAAGCAGCTTTATACTGTTTATTGGAGAGAACGCTCACTCATGTGACGTTTTGATTTGAAATGGTGAAGAAGTTTGCATAATAGTTAATAATAATATTAACTACAAATAATTTTAATTTATCGTCACAATAAAATGTGACATTCATAGCGTTATGTAATAACACAAACTTAATTATTTAGCTTATCTCCAAACATATAATCTCTAATTATTTAATTATCCATCTCCCCCTTCTCATATTCTAAATATATTTATAATAATGTTACATTTCTATGTAGTGTTTTCGAAAATACGGCTTCTATAACAAAAATACATAAAATATAATTATTTCAAAATAAATGGTTTCCAGTGTTTCCTTTGTAACCGTTGGTCGTGGCCCCCGTCTGACCTCTTTCCCACGTCCACGGTCCAGTACGTAAGGTTGTCCAACTCCGGACATTTACAGGAACTGGGACGTCTTGCCAATGTGTATTCGAAACAACATGGAGGGTCGCTTAGTCCGAAGCCCCAAAAGAGAAGCAGCGTCAATACAATAAAGATTATCATCTATAATAATAATACGTTGTATTTAAGTGGTCTAATATCCATGTCGAATTAACATAGGAGTTTAAACGGAGCAATGGATGGGTGGTGTAAATTAGAACAAAATAATAGTAATAATTTAATTATACACCTATCCTTTCACACATATCATCTTCGCTCATTAATTCTACAGTAGACTATTAACTCCATGTAATGTTTTCAATTTGACCTTTAGCGGTATTTTCAAATTTGTGCAATTTATAATTTCTGATAGGCCAACGTACCGGTTATTAAATTACAGCCTGAAGACGGTCATCCAAGGAGATCGAAATATAGCCAAAAACTGAGTTTTTTTCTAAACACCACCCATCCATTGCTCCGTTTAAACTCTTACGATAAATTGTATTTGTTTTCATTGGTTTCCATAAAAATATGCAATAGATTTTGCTCGTGAAAGTTTCGTATATGATATTCCAACATCTAGCACATGATACTGTACTGGCATCGATGTGGAATTAGTAGCATGATCCGCTACATTTTACGAGAAGATTATAGGCATGCTCGGATGTTCAAAATGTGACATATTCGGTAATACGTATTAACGTACCGGGGATACGGAATAGTGACCTACGTGCACTCTCATATAAGTTTTCTTGTGACGTCACACCAATAAATCGAGCTACTTTAATAGGTTCACGCACGTTCTCCCGGTTCCATTCCTTCGGATTTTAATACTTTCCGTGGTTCGCACATATAAATGATAAACGCGCAGTGTTCATTCAAGTTGGTAATTATTAGAACCGCAGCTGTAATGAACTGCTCAAGACGCTATCTCAGATTGTTTTTTGTCTGAGTATAAGCTTGAAACGATTAAGTTTATCATTCGTTTGTTAAACGCTGTTTCACTTGCCTTAATAATTTAATTACAAACCTACTATGAATATAACCGATAATTAATTGGATATCTAAGGTATTATATATCACGTGACCTGCAGTTGACCTCCATCACTTCACCCGCAACTACCCACCCACACGTAGTGGTGGTTTTTACAAGAACAATGAAAACTAGTTCATAGGGATTACTGAAACCAACCGATAAACATGAAAAAAAGTAACTCGAAAATATATGGCCAGAACGTAACCGATGATGCAATGAGATGGGTTAGTCAAGACAAATTGATTCATGTCAGTTTCAAATGTAAATTAATTAGATTTTTGATGGTTTTGAGATTTATACATTACGATAGCAGATTACTCTTTGTTTGGAGTCAAATTCTGATGGAAATGATCACGTTTGCAATACATGACGTCATTAAATATACTTGTCCTAATTAAACTTAGTTTTCTTCTCGTGGGGGCGGGGTGGCGTCGGATTTAAGTTGTTTACTGCTAAGCATAGCAGTTTGAGTTTGCTCTTCACTTGTCACTTTTAATTGCTCAAGTATAAAGGGCTTTCCACATTGGACATTTGAATATTTCGCGCACTTCCTTCAGCTGTAAACCTATTATATTAGCAATGGGGCTTCGGTGCCATCAAAACCGCGTGAAACCCATACAGTTACATTATTAAGAAGGAAAAAAATGCAAATTGTCATGCTATGGCCGCGCAAAGTACAAATCTAGATTGAGGTTATTTGCTAAGGTTTGTAGGTAGCCCAATAAATTTGAGGAATTCTCCCAAGTTTTGATACAAATACATTTAATTATTTAAACAGTCATTTAATTTGACATAGAAATTATATGTAGTTGAATGCGTTTTATCTATTTTTTTATGATCACCACTCACCATATTTTATTAATTGTATTTGCAGACAACCCCAATGGAAGAGTACTGGAGTACTGGAGACGGTCCACAACACATCACCACAGTGACTTTGAAGAGTGGTTGGCCAGGGGGCAGCCTGGGTCTGTACTAAACATCTATGTAGGATAGCTGAGTCATATTTAAAATTCCTACGGGGCATAGGCTGGAGCCTCTATTATATTACGAATAATATAACTTATTGTAGGAAGTAGCATTCTAGAAATATAATTATTATAACCGATTTCGAGTAGTAATGGGATGAATAAAGGGCATAGGTTTCTTTGCTGTATTTTGGCTACAGGGAACTGCATCAGGGATCAACGATCAAATTCTAAATGGCGATTGGCCATGTGGGTTTAAGTTCGAGAATGCCGCCACAGGGTTAGGGTTAATTGTTTAGGGAAGAATTACATAAGAGAGTAGGGTCTTAGTCGACCCTAGGAGAGAAAGATATTATTAATTTCACTTCATAATAAATTATATATTGATTATTTTGTATTATCCACGCCATCCTTTTTATTTGATTTCTTAATTATAGATGTTAGGGTAATTAAGGTATAGTATAGTATTGAAGAATATTCATAGCAAATACAAAATATCAACATTTTAGCTGAAATTCACGCCCTAGTAGCCCTGTTGCCCCAAAAATATGTTATTTATAAAATAAGACATTTTGTAGAAAAAATAAGTACTGGCATTCGAAACGGATGCATAATCATTAGCAACTATACAAAAATATTTATAAAACTATTAAATATTTCAATTAAATTATTATGATAGCAAGTAAAATGCATGGTAGCTAGAACAAAATATTATTATTATACACTGTTCTAGAACATAAATAAAATAATAAATATATTTAGTATAAATATATTTTATATTAACATACTAGCAAACGTTCTAGAATATTTAACATGCAATCAATTTGATAGGCTGTGTTAAAGGAACAAAATTCGTTCATTTTATAGTAGAAATTTATTAATTTGGCAATTACATTAAATTTCCAGTGTGTTTTTGCTTTGTAAATTAAACATTGAAATTAGCTAGTAAATTTTAGAACGGTTTAGACAGTTTAGAACGCCTTATTGAAAACACAAGTACAACGCAATAATTTATTTATGAATATTATTTTTAATAATATAATTTATTTTATAATAATTATATTTCCAGAATAAAATTTTCTAAACTTTGTTATAGTATTTTAAAAATGAGTGATTATAAATTATGAAATATAACAAAAAATAGTTTGCCTCCAGTCCGCCTCCAGTCCGGCTCCAGTTCCACAAGGCTGCATGGCCTTGTAGTTCTAAAACGCCTTGTTAACCACCGATAAAAAAAAATGAAATAAAAGTAACTATTATAATATAATAATAATGTATAATTTATATAGCGCCTATTTAAAAATGATACTAATTATTCTAGGCGCTGCACGAAAGGCAATCAATGAAGTAAAAATAAATATTTCATAATTAAAAACAGACAAGTATTGAGTTAAAACAAACAATGGGTTGTTGGCCGAGTTGAAACAATTGAAGGACAAGTTAAAACAAACGCCGACGAGTTCTATAAAACAAATGACGTATGAGTTTATAACTAATGCTGGCGTTGAAAAACAAATGAAGGATGAATTAAAACGACGCTGGCGGGGTTAAAACAAATAAAGATGAGTTAAAACGAATGTTGGCGGGGTTAAAACAAATGGCGATGTTAAAACGAAAAATATGAAAAAATGAACTAATAAGAATAACTTGTCTTAAATAGGTGCGTTTTTAGCAGTGATTTAAATTCATCTATTGTTGGAGTGAGGCGAATGTGCCGCGGTAGCTGGTTCCACAGGGTTGGGCCGGACACTGCAAAGGCGCGACGGCCGAGTGTGGCGTGTTTGTGCGGCGGAACACGGAGTACAAGCGCATCAGTAGATCGACTATGGTATGGTGAGCGGTAGACGCTGATGAGTTCATCGATGTATTTCGGCGCTTTGTTGTGGAGGGATTTAAAAACAATGAGTATTATTTTATATTCAATCCGCTTCTTTACTGGCAGCCAATGCAGTGCTTTCAGCGTGGGCGTTATGTGTTCAAACTTTCGAACACCCGAAACCAAACGAGCGGCCGCGTTTTGAACCCGTTGTAGACGCGCTATTTGATAGTCAGGAATTCCGTAATAAAGTGCATTACAATAGTCTAGTTTGGACGATATAAACGCGTGTATCAGTGACTCGGTAGTTGTCTTGTTTAAAAACGGTCGAATTCGCTGTATATTTCTCAGGTGATAGAATGCACTGCTACACGTTTTGGTGACAAAGGTGTTCATAGACATTGTACTATCAAAATAAGCGCCAAGGTTGCGAACGTTGTCAGTTTTATTTATTGTGTGGCCGCCAACTGTAATTGATGATGTATTTACTTTCGATAGTTGCTGATCAGTAACGATAATTAGAAATTCGTTTTGGTATCATTTATTTGTAGCCAGTTGTTTATGAACCAATTGCGAAGTTCATCAATGCACAGTTCCATAGCTTTTACCGCTCCGTTCTCGTTCGATTCACTGTCAGGTTTAAAAGAAAGATATAGTTGGTTATCATCGGCGTAACCTTGTACGTCCGGTAGATGGCGTTCGATTATCTGGTATATTGCCGTTACGTATATTATAAACAATATGCAGCCAAGGCACGAGCGCTGGGGAAACCCATGGCGGACACATAGTGATTTTGAGCAGCATCCTTTGATTATCACACGCTGAGTTCTATTTGTAAGATATTCTGTGAACCACTGGTGAGCCACATCGGTTATATTCATTTTCGTTCGTAGTACGTCGAGAAGAGTTTTGCGATCAACAGTATCAAAAGCAGCACTCAAATCTAGGAAAACTAAAAGTGTTACTCGTTGGTCGTCCATGGCCATTAAAATATCTGAATGCACACGGAGAAGGGTCGTTTCTGTGCTGTGGTTCTGCATGTACGCTGATTGGTTGATGGGAAACAGAGGCTTGATGTGCGGCATTAGCTGAGATATAGCTGCGCGTTCAGTGAGTTTCGATAAAAAAGCCAATCCACTGACTGGTCGAAAATTCTGGAATATTATGGACTCGAGTTTCACATTCTTTAGGGCTGCTGTAATTATTGCTTCACGCCATTGTTCAGGAAAACTTCCTGTTGTTATTGATTTGTTTACAATGTTGGTAATCAAAGGCAACAGTTCAGTTATTACTTGTTTTAAGATGAAAGTCGGGATGGGATCAAGGGGGCACTGTTTGTTGGGCGCATTCATAATCAGTTTGTTTACAGCTTCTTCAGTACACGGAGAAAAACATGAGAATTCAGCTGTAGTCAGAGGAACATCATCGTCATTATATGACACCGGTACATTGTTAATTTCAGTTCGGATCACTGATAGTTCATCTCGAATCTTTTCAATTTTGTTAACAAAGAAATCACCAAAAGAATCAGGAAGTGAGAGTGAGCTGTGAGGGGCAGGAAGTTCTTGCTCTGCAGTTGGTATAGTGAGTGTTTTTATGAATGTGAAAAGTTGTTTCTGATCTTTGCCGCATGCGATGATTTTATCGGTGTAGAACTTTTTCTGGGCGTTCGCTATGGCGTGGCTGTAACGATCACGAGCAGCAGCTAGGTAAGCAGCGTCGAGCGGCAGCCGAGTCCGTCTCCATTTTCTTTCTGCCTGTCGTCGTTTTCGCTTTAATTCGCTGAGCGCGCCGTTGTACCAGGGGTTTGAGTTGCGAACTTTTATATTTCTGGTGGTTAATGGTGCGTGTTGGTCAATGATAGATGTTAGTTCATCATTGTACATAGTCACCGAGGATTCCACATTGAGCGTTGAGTAGATGTGTTGTTTACATAATGCCGACTGTTGTATGTCCATCCGAAACTTTTCCAGATTTATATCCTTAAGGTTGCGAGAGGTCACCGTTTTAATTGTCGGTAGAGAGAATGGGTGTTTGATGAGAGCGTTCACAAAGTAATGATCAGATAATTGCTCGCCTATGGATGGTTTACTGATTAGTAGCTCATTATTGTTCCGTGTGATGATTAAGTCAATGGTATTTCCTGATATATGAGTCGGAACCGTGACATGTTGGGTGAGGCCAATTCCAGCTATTTGATCCAGGAATTTCGCAGTGTAGTTGTCATTAGCATCATTTATATGGATATTGAAGTCGCCAGTTATAATTATTTTCTGCTTAATTGTGAGTAGAGGTTCGATGAATACAGGGAAATCAATGATAAACTGTTGAACTGTTACAGGGTGGTTAGTAGAATATGGGCGTCGATAAATTATTACAATAATAAATATTAGTTTCTTTACATTGTAGATTTTCCATGTTGAGTATTCAAAAGAATCAAACACGCCGTCTTGACTAAGTTTAGCGTGGAATGGATGTGCTGCAATTATCCCTGTCCCGCCACCACTGCTTTATTCTATAGCTAAGAGCTGCTCTGGTAACACTTTTTAACTTAAATAAATGCTGGAAAAATAGGATAAACGGCAGAATTATAGTAAAGCCAGTGTTTAATAATCCAGTAATAATTTAATAATCCTAATTCAGTAATTAATTACCGGTACCCGGTTCCGGTAGGCCTGCGGTACAGGCCTGAAGTACAGTCGGCACTACGTTGTTCTTAATATTTATAATTGTTTAAGGAAAACAAATAGGCTACAGCTGCTACCGGTGCGGTATCCGTTTATTCAAACTGCAAATCTTGGTCTAGTGGTGACATTACTGTGCTTCCGATTAGGGTGCCCTGGTTCGATCCCTAGATGGGGCATCACTGTTTGGGCGCAGTGCTTTAAATGCTGCAGCCTAGCCCAACCCCGGCTTTCATCCTTCAGTGGTCGATAAATGGGAACCAAGGCAACTTGGGAAACAGAGTGAAAGGGTTTACTGTGGAAGATCACCCATGGTGGTGAACAGTCATTCCTTGGCTTAACTAGCCTAAAAGATTCTCCCATTCAAACTGCAAATCTAAATAAAGATTAACGGAGATTCTATCTTAACAGCAGTTTGTCTGTATTTTTAAACTGGTAACGTAATTAATTGATGGCAGAAAGTCTGAATTTAACTACAGCTGTACCGAACAGGTACCACGAACTGAAAAGTAAAGGTTACTGGTAGATGCTACTGCAATGAATACCGTAGTTAATGTTACTGGGACCCATTGACATTCTCAAAATGTAACCACTACTAATTGAGTCCAATGAAAATTCTCGAATAAATAATGAAACCTAAGAGGAAGCAATAAAAGATTAATTTGGGGCGAGCCACGAAGTTGAAGGAACGTTAGCAAACTGACACTGTCGGGGTGGGACAATAATGGCAAATAGTTGTTGTAGTCGTCTGTCTGCATTAGGATATTCAGTACCATTTTGACATCATAATATATTGTCGGATTTAAATCAGTCGCATTGAAAATTTACCGCTAGTCTGCCGCTCGCGCTAGTGGGCCAAATGTTTAAAACTGTTAACCTTCCCCATTTTATTAATTTTATTTTTCATTTAAATTTATCAAATTTAATTTTAATTTTCTAATTTAAATACAACCAAATAAATTATTTAAAAGATTGCATTATTTGGAGGCCCTATCGAGTAAACCAGTTTTTGATTGTCGCTGGATACAGTATATACTGTACAGTATTATGTATTCTGATCGTCAGTCTGATCGTTATTTCTTTAGGTTGGTGGTTAGGTTCTCTGGCCATAGAAGGCATTCCGAGAAAGAAGGCAGCATAACATGTTGGCGTGGCGTTGATGCTGAATTTTGTATCCAGCAATAATATTTCCTATAAAAGTAGCCAGAATTCAACGAAGACATAATTCATCGCGAAATTTCCGTAACTGTTAGGGGTTCTAAAGAGTTAGTATAATTTATTAATACTTAAGAAACTTGTCAAATATGTTGTATGTCTGTCTGTATGCCAGTATGTGCTCAGCTAGAATACATCCTGCGTCAGTCAGTCGGTGTGCTGCTGCTGCTGTGTCTTGGTTGGAGTCGGTCAGTAATTAGTCTGCAGTTCTCCAGACTTCCGCTTGAGGGAAAAATGTATGAAAGTGATAAACCTTCCACTTCCCATACAGCCATATAGCCTGTACCCATTTACTTCTTGTACACATTCATTTCAGAGTCTTAGAATATAAGTACCAGACAACGACTACATGCTGTCGCTATGTCGTTTTGAGGAAGAATGGAAGGTGATTCATCTGCAGTTCTCCAGTCTGATGCTAGAGGGCTAAGTGTCTGAAAGTAAAAACCTTCTCCTATTTCCGTGTTTCTAATTCGTTTACCTTAAGCTGAATCTTGGCAAAGTATGAGCTACAGTATAAGCCCTACTAACTATACCACATGTCCGCATGTTGAATCTTTGTGAAGAAGGTTATCGGGTTCTCCATTCTGCCGCTAGAGGGCGAAATGTCTGAAAGTGACATCCTTGACTCATTCCATAATATATGATCCGTTCAATTCAAACTGAAACTTGTCAAATATGTTGTATGTCTGTCTTTCTATGTATGTATCAGTATGAGCTCTGTTTAGAATACATCATGCGGTGTGCTGCTGCTGATGTGTCTTGGCTGCTTGGTGGGGTCAGTAATTGAGCTGCAGTTCTCCAGTCTGCTGCTAGAGGGAAAAATGTATGAAAATTATCTTCCGCTTACCCATATCTCCATTTCCTTCATCTTAATCTGTTTAAGCTGAGTCTTGGAATATACTGTATCTAGGCCCGAAAATGAAAACCTACTTCCATTTCCATGATTTTAATTTGTTTACCATAAACTGAATCTTGGCAAAATATGTACAGTACTATAGGCCCTACTATACTACCTCTTGCATCTATGTGAATAATTGAATAAGGTTATCTGTCATCTCATGTGCGAAATGTCTGAAAGCAAACACCTTTACACTTACTGGTTACGGCTAGAAAGTCTACCCGACCCGACAGCCCTACAGCATTTAAAATAGGCATAGAAAGTGTGAAGCTAAGTGTAGGCCTACAATTTAAGCAACCCACCAAACCCCACTGCAATCAAAGTTAAGAAAAGACTTGTCCCAAATTACCCCAGCCTGTCCCAAATTACCCCAGCCTGTCCCAAATTACACCATGTCCCAAATTACCACAGTTTACCCTAGGCTTATGTTATATGCCTCCTGTAGGACCACCTTTCCAGACGAAAAAATACACATCATCGGAAAGGAAATTTGTCCAGTTACTTAGTATAATTCTACAATGTAAAATATAAGAACACGAATTAGGTTGCAGCGGCGCTGGCTGGCTGCCCCGCAACGCCACACAATAGCCATTGTACAGCAGTCATCTGCATTATCACGACTAGAATCTTTTAAAATAATTTTCAAGAATGTTGGTCTGACCATACACTCCTGCACTCGACCACCTACCCATTGTCCTACATACCCACCTTTCCACCTAACATTAACAATAATGCAACTAACGTGGCTGCTAACATAACACATTAGATTTAACATTGAATAAAATAATATAGCCAAGCCGCCTGACGTTTTTTATAATTTTTATTTTAGATAATATTTTGCGAAGAACTGGTTCGAATTCATTGGATGCAGATTCGGAGATTTCTTATTAACTCTCGGCAATCTTTATTCAAATCCCTTGGGCCTAATTGGGGAAAGAAGAATGACTGTGTAGTTACACAGTTGACTATTATGCAACTGGATAACGTTGCATGTACTGTAACTCCAACTAATTTTATTAGTATTATTATAAGATGAAATTATAGTATATTTGCTACTTGTAATGCCGTTCTGTGTAGGTCTATATTCTAGGGCATTTATATTGTTCAAAATGTGCAATTTAAATAAAAGAAATAATCAATATCCATCCTTTGTTACCGAAATATTTCAAAAGTTTCAGGAAAAAAGAATATACTTTTTTTCCTTAATATAAATGAGATTTACTTTTTGTCGGAGGAAAAATAAGAATTTAACCTTTTCCGAATTTAACAGTTTGTTACAGCATCAACATATACAGTACGTAGTTATATGATACGAAATTTATTATACAGTACAGTATTATATTTACATCTTAGTCCCAAATGCTTTAATTGTACAGTATAGTTGATTGTATACTGTAGGCACATAATTAAAGGTCGTTTTATAACTAATAGTAATTTGTTTATAATAATATTATTATGTTAATAAAGAGATCATTGT
>JAUCBJ010002049.1:0-43289 GCA_032718475.1 Nemertoderma westbladi | reverse complement strand
ACGCATGCGGGTCACGCACAAAAAACGCATGCGTATCGCATGTGGAAAGTGTCACCCCCATTGGGCTGCGATACGCATGCGTAACGCGTCCGTTGTGCGCATGCGATTGTGGTGCGTGGGGAATGCGTGAAGCCTGTGATGCGCATTAAATATTGTCAGGTCTACCCCCCCCCCCCCCCCCCCCACTCCCAACATCTGGCCCGGGTTATAAGGGTTTTCGAGGTCGCTGATCACGATAAAACTTGTTAACAATATTATCTGGCAAGGTAACCATAACTTTTGGTTCTATTTTGGTCCCCAGGACGAAAACTACAAGTTAAAAAATGTCAAACTAAACAATTTTGTGTTTGGTTTGATAATTCTGAACGTATACAGGTTTTCGAGGTCGCTGATCACGATGAAACTAGTTATAAATATTTCTGGTAATGCAAACCCAATTTTGGTGCCATTCTGGTGACCCAGAACGAAAAGTACAAGTGCACAAAATTATAAACTGTTAAATTTTGCCTTTGGTTTGCTAATTCTGAAGATATACTGGTTTTCGAGGTCGCTGATCACGATACAACTCGATAAAAATCATATGTGGTAACACAACTATGATTATTGGTGCTTGTCTGGTAGGACGAAAAATCAAAGTACCAAGTCAAAGTACCTATGCAATGCGTTTTCTCTATACAGTGGCTCTTATAGGAGTCTCTTCTTATGGGTCTTAAACGAAGATAGAACAAGGGAATATAGGATTATAAAACCAAAGTTAATGATAAATCAGATTTTTTGAATAATAGTATATCTTTCAATTTGTAATATTTAACGTATTTATTATATATTATTATACTATGGTATGTAAACCATTCTCACCATTGAAAGATTATTTATAAGAAAATAATAAATAAAAGTGCTATATAAGACAAAAAGACAAGTTTTATTTTTTCATTAAAGAATTATTACAAATACAAGAAAATTACACTTAAATGTATTATATACCATGTCATCAGCATCACACAAGATTATACGCCCTCTTGCACCTAAATAGTTACATAATATTTCCATTACCAAATACTGTATAATCTTATATCTTATAAGATTTCACAGTTTCGGCCCATTTCTACATCTACACCTCACTACTAGATGAAGATAAGCTCCTCACTCTCTTATTATTTGTTTTCCCATTCCTCTGCTGGTTTTGTTCACCATGAACCTCTCCCATCATGTCGCCGACTCCAGTCGACAACGTCGTCGCTGTTGACGTTCCCGTTTGCACTTCACCATCAACCTTATCCACAGCAAAAACGCGCCTGTCGCTCATTCTGTGTATAGCGGACTTTATTTCCGTTTCAACGTTTGCCTTTGTATACCCATCACGTTTTTTATTCACATTCATTAGTAATGAAACTACGCCCATTTCAACTAAGGATATTTTTTGACCTTTTGATGATTTTCCACTAAATGAAGTCTGGCTCGCCATTTCTCGTGTAAATAAACACTTCAACTGTCGCCTAACAGCGTCTTTTAGGTTTTTTCCACCTTCGCCTATTAAATATGCCTTCAGCTCCACATTCTTTAGTAGCTCATTTAATTCTTCTGATGTCGATGCTGGTTTAATATTAAGTTCACCATCTTCTGAATCCACACATTGATCACCTTCTGTTCTTCTCTTGGGTATTGACTTTCCTTTCTTCAAGAGACCCATTTGTGTATTTATGCTTTGAAGACTGCGCCAAATGTTCCCATTTAATTGGACATTAACTTCTAATAATTGCCGGTCGCTAAGCGCACTTAATTACAGATTAGTACTGGTCCCGCCGTGTTTAAAACCCTTTATTACATCACTGATGACATCACAGGACAGTTGTTTCTCGTTTGGAGTACTCGTGCGAGGCTCCACTGAAGATGGACTATCATGGATAATACTTGGTTGACTGTCACTACCTTCTAGAAGGAAACTATTATCATAGTCATTACGTGAGTTAGGTTTATCAGGAGTCGGGTGCTCCAAAACTACTCTTCTAGACTTCTGAAGTGGACCAGGAATTGGATTAGGCAGTTGGAGGGCCTTGGTTTTATAAGACGTGTTTGGTAGGCGAAGTTGCTCATCACATGATGATTTCTGAGGTGGTCCTATCAATTTATAACTCCGGAAATGTTGACGACGTCTATTAACATTTTGGAGATTCCTCCCTGATATCTCCTCACGAATTTGTTTAAGAGAGTACCCACTCGACTTCATTTCACGACATTTATCGAGAAAAACTTGGAAGTTTTCATCACGAAGGTTTCCATGTATGATAATTTCAGCTTTGTAGAAAAGTCTCCTTTCGAATACTGCACTTCGTAAGTTTCAATCATTCCGATTAACTCCGGGTGCAAGTTCCTTACCTCCCTTGCTAATTCTACCCCCCATATCTGCTGGTCGTGTCTACAATATACTATTGCATGTGTAAAATTAGCCATCTTATTGCTATCGCTGGATCACAGGAGCCAAAATTTAATAATGAGAAACAGCCTATCTAAACCAACAGAAACATGTTAATCAATTACAAAGCTCAGTTACATAATAAACATTTTCATGGGTGCCATATTTTAATGGCATAGCAATACACAATTGAACTCTGTGCTTAGTAATATCACGGTACAAGCTATCTGATCTGCCTTCATGAAATAACCCTCACCATAAGAATCGCTTAAACATGGCACACTATAAGCATGATCTACAAAGTTCAATGCATTACCAGTAACAACACGTGTGGTAGTGGAGAAACTCGACACCAGAATATAAATATCATCAATTTTCACACAGCTTCCTGGTTTTAAACAATTCACATCGGGCTCTTCGACATCCTTCACAACCAGACTATCAGCTTTCGATGCAGCTTCTTGGACAATTAATTTAGAATTTCGGGAAAATAAAAATCGTTTCAACTTGCTCATGAACGATTCAAAACGAAAGGCAGACCACTGATCAAGACTGCCAAAGCGCTTACAGAAATAGGCTAAGTGAGTAAGTATATGCATATTGTAAGTTAATGAATGGTCTGTATATAACTCACTGAGTGACGAACAGAAGAATTTTATAAGGTCTTTGGCATAATTTAAATACCGGTACTCACTCTGACTCGAAAGCTTGTCTGAAACAAGTATACGAATTGCAACATGCAAGCACATCAGATGTTCGAAATACTTTCGAGGTAAAAAGTTGCGCATTAAAGGTGATGCGTAAACTATAAACGAGCGAAACTCAGTGGCTTTATAATGTTCAAGGCAGTCAAACCCCCGCAAACGGCGATTAAAAACACTTGGTACAGGCATTGCAACACCAAAGGCAACCAGAATATCGTTCAGCCTTTTTTTAATCACAGATGATGATAGTACACATGGCAATGGAACGAACAAAGAACACAAAAGTGTTGACTTCCCATACCAATATTTGATTAGCTGCTTCATCACTCCAAGGCAAACGCAATGCATATAATCAAATGCAAAAGTAGTTGATATAGGAATATATTTATGCAAAGGTGACACAAATGCCTGATGTTCTTCGTCAGTGATAGACATATAGTCAACATCATTCCTTTGTTCATATTCGCCAAACGGAAAAACAATTTTTTTATATTCATAGCTATAAACACCATAAATATGACAGCGTGTACATGGGGAGTAACCACTGTGGTATTTCGTGCCAGAGAGCATTGCTCTTGCTGGGGCAACACAAATTAACAGTTTAATGTTAATTTTATCCGCTTCATCTAATGACAAACGGTCAACCAATGGTTTAGTGTATTCAATAATGTTATCCGGCTTCCCATATCCAGCCCAAATTGCAATGACGAATGGCTTATACCGGATTCCAAAACGACTAGCTAACATTGGCCAAAGACAGAGACCAGATGACTTAGAAATCGGTAACCCGTCAATGTTTATCATAATTTCAAAGTCTGGTGGAAATTTTGGAAAACCTAAAAAAACCATAAAACCACGTGCACATTCTATAGTTGGTATCGCATGTCCCAAAACTCTGTGCCTATCAACAAGAGTTTTAGCACTCAGTGGAAGTGATAGATGATATTTCTTTAAAATTTTAAGAAGGCTAGTAGTAGAAGAGTACGAAATGCCAGTATCGCGCTGCCAACCATAAAGTTGGCAACACAGTTGCAGTTCGTTACTGTTATCAGTACCGGTACTGGTACCACATCCACGATGATGTTCAACATTTGAATTATTTAATTCATCAACTACAGATCCGCCCACGCTGAGATGCGAATCACAATCAAAAGCAAAACTCCCATCACTAGTATCAGAATCAGTATCGCTACTAATTGGATCTGATTGTAAATTGTTCATTGATCCAACATCCAACACTGGTGTTACCTCAGGCTCAGACACATCATTCTGGGAAATTTCACTACCATTATCGACATTCAGATTACAGGATTAGTAGTGTCATTTCCTGACGTTACATTGTTAACAGCAGCAATAATAAAATCACACAATTCATTTTTCCGCTTCCTAGCAACTTGGCGCTTTGATGACATATTTCCAGTATTCCTACTACACTTACACTATCAGATTATTACTGTATTATGCCTATATTACAGTATTATGTACAGATGTAATAACGTGACTCACAGCACTGCAGCAGGCTGGCAGGGCAGGTGGCAGGGGCCCTCTGATCCAGGTTGGAATTCATGCATGAGCGCGCAGGTACGCTTTGTTGTTTTGAGATAACCGCGTACATGAAATTGGCTCGTCGCGCACCTCATCATCCATACAAAATCGCGCAGCTCATGTCATGCATATCTCAAAAAATCGTGCAGGTCATATGAACAATTTTACATTCCTATTTTACAGCTTTGAGCGTTTTAAGCTTATCTTAGTATCGTAGCTTATCTTGTCTGTCTGTACGTTGAATCTACATAATACATGTAATTTTTGCAACATCAAAATTGTTAGGGTAAACTGGGGTAATTTGGGACATGGGGGAATTTGGGACAGGCTGGGGTAATTTGGGACAAGTCTTTTCTTAACTGTAAGTGCAGTGGGGTTTGGTGGGTTGTTTAAATTATAGGCCTACACTTATCTTCATACTTTCTCTAGCTCTTTTAAATGCTGTAGGGCTGTCGGGTAGACTAGCCGTCACAGGTAAGTCGCAAGTGTAAGGTGTTCGCTTTCAGATATTTCGCCCTCTAGCAGCAGACTGGAGAACTGCAGCAGCAGCAGATTAATCACCTTCCTCAAAAAGACACAGCATGTAGTCGTGGTCAGGTACTTATATTCCAAGACTCAGCTTAAACAGATTAAGATGAAGAAAATTGAGACATATGGGTAAGCGGAAGATCACTTTCATACATTTTGCCCTCTAGGAGCAGACTGGAGAACAGAACTGCAGACCAATTACCGACCCCACCAAGACTGCAAGACACACTACTGACGCAGGATGTATTCTAAAGAGAGCACATACTGATACATACAGACAGACAGACAACATAGGCCTATTTGACAAGTTTCAGCTAGGACGGATCATAAATAATGGAATGAGTCAAGGATGTCACTTTCAGACATTTTTGCCCTCTAGCGGCAGACTGGAGAACAGATTACCGATAACCTTCTTCCCAAAGATTCAACATGTGGTATAGTAGGGCCTATCGAGTAGCATAAGGTAATCGAATTAGAATCACGGAAATGGGAGAAGGTTTTCCAGTTTTCACTTTCAGACATTTCGCCCTCTAGGAGCAGACTGGAGAACTGCAGATGAATCACCTTCCTCAAAAAGACACATCATGTAGTCGTGATCTGGTACTATACTGCTATATTCCAAGACTCAACTTAAACAGATTAAGATCAAGTATATGGCAAAATGGGTTACAAGGGAAGTGGAAGGTTATCATTTTCATACATTTTGCCCTCTAGTGGTAGACTGAAGAAATGCAGACCACTTACCGACCCCTCCAAGACACAGCCGCAGCAGCACATTGATGCAGGATGTATTCTGGCTGAGCACATACTGGCATAAAGACCAAAGACAGACAGACATACAGTACAATATATTTTTGACAAGTTTCAGCTTGAACGGATCATAAATAACGGAATGAGCCAAGGATTTCACTTTCAGATATTCGGCCCTCTAGCGGCAGACTAAAGAACTGCATGCAGATTAGCCCCCTTTGAATGACACATGACAGCTATGAGCTAATGGTCGGTCTAATAGAAGTATGACAAGTTTCAGCATTGTCTTTTGTTCGGATTAAATGCAGAGAGATGGCAGATGGGAGGACATTTATTAATGTTTGACATGTAGCCCTCTAGCGGGAGACTGTTGTACAGATGGTGTCGAACAGTCTCTAAAATCCCAACTTTTGGTCTTATTGATGCATTGTAGAATTTCTCAACAAAGTTTGTGTCAATTACAATGGGCTACTACTGTTCGATTTATGTTATGTCCCAAATTCCCCCAACTGTCCCAAATTACCCCATGCTGGGGTAATTTGGGACATTGATGAATATTAATTAAAAAAAGGTAATTAATTAGGCCTAGGCCTATTTGAAAATGAAAATTAAGTAATTAGTTTGATAGAATGGGTACATCAGTACATGGTGCATACTTGATAAGGTCGGATTATCAAAAAAATGTTTTTAAGATTCTGAAAAAAGCTTTAAAGGACGATTTTGTCCCAAATTACCCCAGTTTACCCTAATATTAAAAAATATTTTTTGAATCCACTACATTTACATTTGAAAATACATTACTCTACTGTATAAAATTTGAATAAATACCGTATGCAATAGTTAAGTCATACTTATAATACATTGTCTACACTTTCTTTTCCGACTTTACCTGTTTACTAACGAAACATAGGCAATAGGCAGATAGGCATAGGCCTAATAACAATAGAGTACTGTCACTGTAGTTAAAAAAAATAGACAAATTCAGCTCCGGTTGCCTGTACAGTATTACAGTATTATGGAGAAATGATTTGACAGTTTGAAGAATTGTAAATGAGAAATAACGCGAGCGAAGCAAGCGAAATTTTTTTGTGTATTTTCGTGATTTCAATTAATTTGTGGCGCGCATCAGAGCTGCGCGCTGAGGCGCAACGCGCACCTGTCTCACCCAAATGCGCAACGCGCATCTGGTTTGCGGTCATTCGTGCAGGTACGCGTCCGAGGTTTGCAGCATGAATTCCAACCTGGCCTCTGATCATACATATACAATATACTGATATACGAATATTATATCTGTAGGCCTATAGGCCTATGTTTTATATTCACCGGTAATTAAATTAAATGTACCGGTAGCCAAAAAAAATATTTAGGTGGGGTTGGTATTTACGTAATAACTAGCAGACTACTGGACTAGGCCTATGTTACATTCGATCCTGATTACGTTCGGTCATGTATCCTTCAGTCCTTTAAGAGGCCATGTTTCATGCACATGACATGCACATGTTTCGCAACACAGATCAGCCGACATGGCCGATAAGACTAAATACCCAAACGGTACACATTGCCACTGTTTTTTTTAACCCTAGCTCTGTAGCTTATACTGTTATATGCCTACACTGTACACACACACCAGGACACTGCAGTCACGGTCACGTCACTGCGGCATGCGGCGCCGCACTGCACTGCACAGCAGGGGACAGCACACCATCTGACCGTACAGCCGACCGGCCCGGCAGCGGCAGGCACAGGCCAGCAGGCAGCCAACCTGGTTACCCTAACAGTTCAGTTATCTGCCACGTGCCACGGCCACCTGCCAGGCAGCCAGAGCCAGACACCAGGCAACCTCTCTCAGTCTCTGCCTGTCTGCTAAGTCAATAGGCCTAACGTAGACCTACTGCAGTACCAGCTGACCGGTACCGGTACACTGTGCACTGCGTAAATTGCACCTAGCTTAGGAGAAGCTAGAGATTAAGTAGCTGACAGCCTGATTTTCCCGCCAAAACCATGATTTGTGTAGAATACAACCAAATCCTTAATTCAAAAATCCTGAATTTCCATTGGCAGATAGGCTTATTATAATTTTAGATACCTCTACAGCTCTATCTAGTGAATAATAATATATGCAGCTACAGTCAGACAGTATCTCAAGTAACATAAGCAAATGTGAATAATGTGAGGCAACAGGTTGCAGGTTTGTTGAGTGCTACTGTATGTTCTTAATCACGATATGGCCTATCACACGATAAGTAATAAAAGAAAATAAATGATTTTTTAATAATAATTATGGTAGGTATTTTATGGTGAATTATATCACTTTTTTAAAATTTATAAAAAATTGAATTCCGCATCGAATACGCTAATACGCATGCGTATCGCATGCACAAGTCCGCACTTCAAGATTGCCCCAAAATTAATAAAATACAATAAATGACATTATATTTGAATAATTATGGTAGATTCATGATTTTAACGTGAATTATATCATTTTTTAAAATTCATAAAAAAATTTAATTCCGCATCCAATCCGCATCCCGCATGCTATACGCATGTGGATCGCATGTGTCTTTTTGACTGGGCTAGAATGAGCTATTATTATTAGTAATACTATTATTTGTAGTAATATGCTCGCTTAGAAGAATGCTGCTTACTACCTGGTTTATGTCCGGTACTAATAGGCTTCCGCTATGTAGTTTCCAAAACCGAAGCGCTGTATGTAAAGAACTTATCCACTACCTGCTCTTTACTAGAAATCGCCATACTACGACATATTGCTGGCTCTCGAAAAAACGATTCATATCCCTGACTCAAACGACTCGATTCTTATCTTGTTACAGCTCGGTATAGGTTGGTATTGCATTCTATCATATCCTCATAGCTCTGTAGGTGATTCTTAGGTCATTCAAGGTCATTCTTGCATTCTATAATTTCCTCATAGCTCATTCTAGGTCATTCTTAGGTCATTCTAGCTCATTCTAGGTCATTCTAGATCATTCTAGGTCATTCTAGCTCATTCCACTTTTTAGCATGTACCCATTGTGGCCTGTCTGCCTGTACCGGTACTATACTCAATGTCAATCCCTGAATCAGGAATCCTGTAATCAGACAATACAGCAATACTGTAATAGCATACAGCCATACTGTATTCGGTGTTTTACGGTACTGGCTGACTGGTACCGCGGTACCGGTTCAGTCATTATAGATCACGTATACTTGTACTACAGGACAGGCCTAATTCTGTAGGCCCTAATTAGCCATGCAGTGCGGACTCCGGACTGTTGGACTGCAGTCCTGAATTAGATTAGAGGGTCCGTTGGCGCCGTCCCCGTACCGCCCTTGTTCGCGCTTTCAGACCTTTAGCAGTTTAACCTGCCAATTTTAGTTGTCCTCTTGTTTATAAATCGACTTTAGCCTATAACAATTATTTGGTGCACATGAAGTTACATTAGCCGAAGCCAGTCTATGCGCGATCATTCACCCACTGTTAAGGGAGACTGGATTCGGGTGCTTTGAAAGTTATTGCGGTGCAGACCTACTGTATTATTCGATTGATCTGTGATCGTTACTATATAATCTCTGACAATATTATTCACTTTCGGGGAAATATTAACAGTTCCTTTAGGACGTGGCGCTTTAAGTATATAAAACAGAGTTATGACTTATACTAAACACAACGAGATGGCCACTGAGTTTCGTAAATAGCGCATTCTTTAGGAGATGCTTTATTATCTGTCACACTACTTCACACGACTTCACACTACTTCACACTGATCTGCCGACCGTCACTGAATTTGATCATATATAAGGAGGATAGCAACTGACACATGTAGGGATTATGAAATAGCATTTAATTCACACAAACCACTATAATGTAAGTCGCAATTGCTACAGGTAACCGGTCCCTCTTACCTTCAGTAATCAAGAAGATTGGGGGTTTTATGATTATTTATCGGTATTCTCCAAATATAACAACATATCCATCAATATACAACAATTAATAACAGACAGTAAACAGAAGTAAAATACTGCGGTGAACAATCAATATATGTTACTTATGCAAGTCAGTTCAGCAGTTTGGATTGTACAGTCCAGCTCACCAACAGAGTGCCATCGGATCCGATCTGAACCGATCGGATCCAACAGCTTCAAACACTTTCAGACAAACTCCAACAGTCCAACAACTTCAAACAGATTCAGACAGTTTCAAACAGATTCAGACAGTTTCAAACAGAATCAGACAACTTCCAACAACCTGTCAATCACTCCACCCACACTCAACCGCAACCCCAACTCAACTCCCATCTTCTTGCGCGCAGATAGAATGAAAGCCTTTGAAACTACTAAAGGAACTCCATTCATAAAGCCACAATAACGACAGAGTGGACTGGCCACTGGCGGCGCCCTTGAACATTCACACTGTAACTTAAGCTGACCTGAAGGAACAGCCCATTAGTGAGGTCGGTATTTCTCTTTATTCCTGCCGCTATCTTTGAATAACACAATAGCAGAAAGCTAACCAGTGGTCTACCCCCAATACAAGAAAGACAAGTTGGCTACCATTGAAATGAATGGGGAATGGAATTCTGTGTTCACATACTAATGTTGCTTTGGGTTGGTCTAGAGCCATACAATAGAGCTTTCATTTCATTTCATTACCGGACTAGTGCCTCCGGTGGCTATAATTAAAATGGTAGGGCCATAATAAAAATATACATAGCAACAGCAAGTATAACTGGTCAGACGATAGTTGTGAACCAAATGAACGAATAGAAAATAGATAACGTGGCGGTAAGAACAGTAAAGGCACCAATGCACCGATATAAGTCAGTTGCGGTATAAAATCAAACCGGTAAAATAAAATATATATACATATTGATATAACATATTCATAGAGCGTACTTAATAGTGTAGGATGTACAATAATTACTATGTGTAAAACGTGCAAATTTGCCATTAAAATAAAATCGGATAAAATAAGATATAATGAAGGGTGATACCCACAGGCTGGCTAGAACGTAGGGTCTATTTGGGTACCATAATTAACTGCCGAATACAAAGGTTTTATTCAGAGAGAGTACAATATTATATTGGAAAGGGCGTATCGTTGTCAGATAAAGTCGAAAAAGGAAAACAGTTAATAATTGTATAAGTCTAATAGGACTGAGTGTCGGTCACTATATGTTCGCGTGGTGGCGTTTAGGATTGATTGCGTGTAGAACAGGCGGTAGGAGTTTGTTGCGCTCAGGGATGTAGCTTGGATATTCTTTAGGTGTCTGCGTATAGAGCTGAAGCTAAATTTGGAAATACTGAGATTGGCCAAGCTTGGGAGGTTTAGGTCCCAGGCGGCGTGTGCATAGCTATCAAATGTGTCTACCTTGAACAGTCCCCCTAGATGGCCGGACAGCAGATAATCGAAAAGATAAGTTACTTTGGCATAGCGGCAATTAAATATGTTGAATATCGTGGCGGCAGTTTTAAGTTTAATCATAGCATCTGGTGGTAGTCCGTTAAATAACATTGCCAGGGTGTCGGAAGGGATATAGTTTGATGCTCGCAGCAGTCTTCGCATTGCCTGTCTTAAATAGCGCGCTATAACTGTCGTATAGACATGATCGAGCGACTCACAGCCGTACAGTATTGCTGGTAGGCAGATGCATTGCCAGATTTTGGCAACAACGTTTAGTGGTACGCTATCTATTGCGAATCCGCGTTGTTCTAAACGGCTGAGATTGACTAAGGTTTTCACCCGAAAATGTTTGTCTAAGTTGTGGGGCGTGGCAGGTAGTGGGAGGCCGAGATACAAACAGCTGTCTTCGGATATGTGGGTGATATCGAATTCTGGGATCCGTAGGGTTATGTCAGTTACACTGCATCCAATTTCGTTTAAGAGTAGGTAGTGGGTTTTCTTAATATTTAAGGTTAAACTGAAGTCTTGGAAGTATGTGTAACATAAAGTAGCCATCCTCTGGAGGTCCGACTTTAAATTAGCGATTAGTATGATGTCGTCCCCGTAACTTATTAAACTGAAGGAGTGACTTCCCACGTGGACTCCGAGATTGCTGTTGACTATGTCTTCGAATAGCTGTGCGATGTAAACATTGAAGAGGAATGGCGATAGTAAACTTCCCTGTCTTAATCCCCGTTCAAGTATTATGGGGTTTTTCCTGATTAATTTTCCTGAACAAATAAATGACGTCCTTGAGTGGAGGTAAGCCATGAGCATCCGAGTGAGGTCCCACATTGGATTTCTGTAGGATACTGTATAGTTTGGTATAATCAACTGTGTCAAAGGCTGATGATAAGTCCAACGATAGGATGTGGGTAGCTGAGTGGTGTTTATTGAAGTACTTAATGATGTTAGTTACCGTCAAGTATGTCATTTTGGTGCTGATTTTCGGTTTGAAACCAAGCTGAAGTTCGTTAGTCTGTAACATTGGTGTTAGTTCCTTAAGGATCAGGGCTTCCCATAATTTAGTAATAATAGCTATGATAGTCACGGCACGATAGTTCTTAGGTACTGTTTTATCGAGAGACCTTCCCTTGTAGATTGGTATTAGAAGTGATTCCCCTAGTTGGGACGGGCAAGTGCCAGTGATTCGCATTGTGTTGAACATATGGGCCAGGCACTGTAGCAATTCTTTGTTGGTCCCGTATATCAAGTGTTCCGCCCTCAGGTTGTTCGTATCAGCGGATTTCTTTCTATTAAGGTACGTGATCGCTTCTGCAATATCGTTAGGGTTGATTAGTGGAATATCCTCATTGATTGGGATCTGGCTGAGCTCCTCCATCGTATTCTTATGTGAGTTAGGCGCTTTAAAGTGGCCCTGGTAGTAGTTTGATAGGTTGTCTGCCGCCTCACTGGTGAGATCCGTCAGTTGGCATCTTGGTTTGACCGTCCTCCAGAAACGGTTGTCGTTCCCTTTACATAGATCTGCGAGGTTGTTTATGTGGTTCTGATAGTATCTCCTTTGGGTCTGAGACACGGCAATGCTGTATTTACGGCTGGAGGTGAGGTAATTAGTGTAAAAGTGGTTGTCATGGCTTTTGAGTCCCCCGTTGGTTTCCCATGCTTGCTTTGCTTTATCAAACTCGGCTTTTAAAGGACCAATGTTGTTTTCCTGGGGAAATTTGTTCAAGGATAGCTTGTTATTGTATTTTGCTTTATTTCCTAGTGCGGAGAATGAGCTGGGGATGTTGTTTCTCGCCGCATCTATTATTGTAGCAGAGATAATATCTAGAGATTTTGTTGCACGGGATGGTTCGACTGAGTACCTATGTTCGGGTCCGCTGTATATTGAGTTTGATTGGGAGATGAGGGAGGTTTTAATTTCATTGTTGTAATTATTCAGTTGTTGTACTGTGGCTTTATCGAAGTGAAAGCGTTCTAATTTCCGCTTACGTACAAGGGTCTTATGTAGTAAAACATTGTCGTTATATGACTCTAGTGTTATATTGATTGATATTGGTACATGGTCAGATAGGTTGCAGGGTTCATCCTCTGAAACGATACATGAGTGAAAACTTTCCAGCATGTTTTGGGAGATTAGGATATGGTCGATGTAGGATGAATGCAAGATCCGTCCATCTTTTCTTTTCTTCCGGTAAGATGTCAGGGGTCCGAAAGCCCGATTTTGTAGGTCCGCAATGGATAGATCAAATTCGTTAGTGATAAGTTCATTAAAGATCTTTCCAAACTGTGTTAGCTTAGTCTGTCTATGTCTATGTCTCTGTCTATTAGTCTGTCTGTCTAAGCTTCCATTTATATCACCCACTACCATGAAGTTTAGGCCTGCCTCTGAAAGATCTTGGCATAATACTCTAAGCATTCCACAAGTTTCGGTGTATCTCTGAATATCGCCCGGTTTCTTACAGTTAGCTGGCATGTAGGCGCCGATAACGACCAGGTTTCCAATTGATGGGTGGTTTTTTATGTTAATAGCCAATAGGTGGTCAGATTTTGTTTCTATCTCTGTACAATAAGGTTTCAAGTCGTTTTTAATGAGCATAGCCGTACCCCCCTCACCTCCGAACTTAGAAGTGCCGTTGGTCATAGCTGGGGATAAGGTGTAGACACAGTCGTAGCCCTTGAAGCGTGAGGAATCTCTAAGGTAGAACTCTGCCTCCCTTTACGGAAATACACTTCCAAAGAGCCAAGCAGTGGCGGTATAGGTCCAAAATGCCCATGTAGAATTTCTTCGAATAAGGCTCAATTTCTTTAAGTTACAATAATTAAAATACTGATAAATATATTTTGCTTTTCGCAGGAGGGACAGTATCCCCCTCTACAGTTAATATAGTGTACGTACATGTGTTAGTTATATCGTTGCGTTTATTTATATTTATACAGGTTTGGATATGATCTCTACTAGTTTGATTTTTGTTTTGTCAATTAATTAATTGTGTGGTTAATTTGTCAATCACAGCCTTAATTGGCTACATTGCTTATTGTATGAATGAATATAATTAGTTATTAAGACATTATTTTAATTAGTATCTGGTGTGATTAGGTCTACCTTTTACATAACAATAGTACGTCAATGGCGGATATACTACTACTACTAAGTCGAGCAAACTCGGACAGTGGAAATGGGATCCTTCCAGGCTTCCCGATTCTCCATAGTTGTCGCAATTTCGTTTCTCCCAAGTTCAGAGATGGAGGATATACATTACATCATAATATGGCATGGCAGTCACGTGAAAACAAGGGCCTTCACATTCCCAATTCTCTATCTAATCTATTATGGTTGTGCGTAATGCTCAATACTACTTTATGATATTAATTCATTCACGTTTAACATTAACAGCCACGTTTCATCAACCCCCCCCCCCCCCCCCTCCCCTTCCAATGTGACAAACTATCACGATATGTTGGCGTTGGGCCCCGTCCCTACGTCCACCCTCCCTTGTGAAGGGCTAGGGGGGACTTTCGACCCATCATTACTAAAGGGTAGTGATAATATTCAAAATAAGTTTTCCCATGTATACGTAATTTTATTCTTAAATAGGTACTTGTTTGTTCCTAAATTCTGCCTAAATGCTGCCTTACTCAATGTTAAATAATTTATTGTTCTCGAATATTTATTTCGTAACTAGGGAACCGCTTAACTACAAACCAATATTGGATATGGAGTTCCGTTTCGAAGTTCGCCTTGCAGAGACTAAAGTTGCAATAACTTTTGAGTGTGTGAATGTAATTTACTCAAATAGGGTAGGTGCGCGAAAAAATAGTTGGGCTAGAAGTATTACGTGCAAACCTTTTCATTTCGATGCTCTTTCAACACAACTAATAAAATTAACCAAAAATATTTTTTTCACTCATTGTAATTATATTTACTGTTTGCTTAATCTGTTTGTGTTTATATCTGTTTATGTGCAGTATTTAGTGCCCTACGTCAAAGAAACTAATATATTTATAGCATTATTTACATTTCTAATTAAATTAAGGAATTAAAAACGTGTTGGTGTTATTATATTCATTTATCGGAATTTATATTATAGGAATTTATTATTCGTTTATGCATTCTAGTTAATTAATTGATATAATTAACGACATAATTATGTAAATAAAAATTGTTAAATGAAACAAATCTTTGTTTCGGTTTATAATTGACAATGCGGCAGACCCCGGCACGCTCTGCTTCCATGGAAGGCACCGCGGTAGTTTCCGAGGCGATCCAGAGGACGCAACCTCTCCACGTGGCCGACCACACTGCCAAATTGCGAGCCGTCCTCGCAGCTAGCCGCATCTCCCAGGACGAGGCCTACAAGGAGAAGCGGGAGGCTGCGTTGGGAGCTCTACCGGCAGACCGCAGGCGAACTGCGATGCGAGCGTTCCTAAACAAAACCGGCGGCTGGTTGACGGCCCAGCCAAGCATCCTGGACGCCACCGACCTCAGTGCCGAGGAGTTCCGGGACAGCCTGAACCTCCGGTATGGCCTCGCCCCACCAGGACTCCCGTCCAAGTGCGAGGGTTGTGGGGGGACGTTCTCCACCTCGCACGCGCTCAGCTGCAAGTCCGGCGGCCTCATCGTGAAACGCCACGATGAGGTGCGCGATGTTTTCGGGGAACTCCTGGCGTCGGCGTTCGGTGCGCCCAGTAGAGTGGGAGGTGACCCTGTCCCGGGGGTACCTCGACAGGGAAGGTAGGGGGAGTGCGGGCGGATTTGGTCGCGCGGGGGGTCTGGGCGAACCAGAGAGTGGCGTCGTTTGATATTGCGGTAATTAACGCTGACGCCACCTCTTTACGCCCAGACCAACCGCTCGACCGAGTCCCTCCTGGAGCAGCGGTGCCGGTTAAAGAAGATGCATTACCGGACCGTCTGTGAAGACTGGAGGGTCGTTCACCCCTCTGGTGGGCACCACCGATGGTGTCTGGAGCGCCGAGGCCCAGATCCTCATCCGCCATCTCGCCGAGACACTCGTGGCCCGGCGGGATGGAATGCGAGAGAGGGGCCTCGCGTGTGTCATGGGGGTGTTCGACGGTGGCTGCAGTTCGCGCTCCTCCGGTCCAGCTCCCTCTGCCTCCGGGGCAGCCGACGGTTGTGGCGAGGCTTGGGTTTCGGGGACGGGGCCGGTCTGCGAGGTGCGGGGCTGGCAGACCAGTTCTGAGTCGCTTTGTGTGGTGATGGGTATTTGTATTTGTAATTTTAATTTGTGTAATGGTCTAATATATATATATATATATTTAATTAAATATATATGCAATAATTCATTTAGTAATTGACAATAGCACACCCTCACAATCACTTCAAATTGAGAGTTAAAGTGATTGACATTTTGTTAATGAACTACGCTTTTGTAAGGCATTGGCAAATTCCAACAAATTCCGATGGCGTCAAACATCTTCAGACAACTTCAAACAGTTTCAGACAATTTCAAACAGCTTCAGACAACTTCAAACAACTTCAGATAGCTTCCAACAACATCCAACAGAAATTTCAAACACTTTCAGACGGATTTCAGACAGATTCAGATGGGCTCCAACAGACTAAATTTGTTGGAAATATTTTCTCCAACAGAATCAAACAGTACTAAATCTCCATAGGTTAGCATTGTGCTTGTTTGAAGCTGTCGGAGTGTGTTGGATCCGATCGGATCCGATGGCACTCTGTTGGTGAGCGGGACTGTAGTTTGTTCAGTCAGTAATACGTTGCAGTAATGTTCCCAGATAATAGATTTACGTTCTTGTGTAATCAAAGCTATCTAATGTTTGGCCAAAGTCTGAAACTTCTACAGAAGCACAGAAGAATTCCAAGCCGGTGTTCTGAGGCTCAGAAAAGGTAAACAAAGACCATAATGCATTACGCGGGTTTCCGTAGGCCCTTGTCCAACATAAAATGAAAATCGCTCTGATTGGCTGAGCAGAACAAAGAGGTTCCACGTTTACAGAAAATCAGCTGACAGATTTCGTCATCTGAGCTCCAGTCTTTTAGAGTATTAGGCGCATCTGCGGCAAAAATGACTTGTTATGTCCGCTAAAGCACCTACACGGTACATTGCGGGGAAAAATGACTTGTTATCGTCCGCAAAAGCTTTTACAGCCCTACTACCTGACTACTGTCAGACTGTAGAAGTATAACCCTGTAACCGGACTGGTAGCAACTGCTGAACTGCCAACTACAGAACTACCGGTACGGTACTGAACTACGACAGCACTATACCGCATTTCTACGCTCCTGTCAGCGACAAAAGAAATGAATTTCTTCGTTTATGGTTTCTGCTCTTGTTAACGGTTAAATATGTTAATTAAAGACTATGTATTGGTACTGCCGACGGCGCCGGCAACTGGTATAATCAGATGTAGATGTACATACAGACATATCAATCTGCCAATACAACAATAGCAATAGGCTTACCCCTTCAGCCCTACCAACCATCCATCGACTCGGCAACTGCAACAATGGAAGTTATGCGGACTAACCAGCTTACCAGAGTCTACCCAGCTGCCCAGAAAAGTGTTGGAATTGAAATCAAACAACTCACCACCAAGGCCGCCTCTGTCTGTTGACCTCGACTTTCGGTATCGCTGCCGCTACGGGCAAACTGGACTAACCGTAACCGAGGATGAAATCCGGTTTTTTAATCTCACTCTGCCATCAACCAGTGCCCCGGCGGTGTTGAAATTGACACGCATTGTGCAAGCAGTAGGCCTATTGCTCCGAGTTTCCAGCTGGTTGGGTGCAACTACTGCATCTACATTGCCACACTATAACTCGGTCTCATGAGGACGAGTGCTGCGTAGACTATATTCCTATAAACCAAAACCATACCTGGCTTCGCCTATTGAACGCATTATAAAGATCGTCAGTCTTCGTTTAAGAAATATATTTAAATACAAAACAGGACGAGCACAACGAGGCTTATAATGGAGATGAGTACTGCGTTGACTATCTTATTATATAAACCACCTGGCTTCACATATTGAACGCATCCCTTGTTATTATTATTATAAAGATCGTCAGCCTGCGTTTAAGAAATATATTTAAATACAAAACAGGACGAACACAACGAGGCTTATAATGAAGACGAGTACCTGCGTTGATTATTATTATTATATAAACCTCCTGGCTTCACATATTGAACCCATCCCTAGTTATTATTATTATAAAGATCGTCAGCCTGCGTTTAAGAAATATTTTAAATACAAAACAGGACGAACGCAACGAGGCTTATAATGAAGACGAGTACTGCGTTTATTATATTCCTATAAACCACCTGGCTTTGCATATTGAACGTGCGATTGGAAATAAGTTCGTGCTACCCTTCCGTGGGTGGTAGATGTCGCGGTTATGTATTGGTGGGTGGGGGGGGGGGGGATTAAAAGGGGTGAACACGTACTGTCCCCCTTTCTTTAATTGATTGGTGGTGTGGGTAAATTTCTCAAATACTGATTTTGTGATACAGTCGCTCAATTTTAATTAGTATCTCATAACTGGGCCTCGTGCTGCGCGAAGGCCCCACGAACGTGTCGTTCTGTGGGGCGAGCCACGAAGTGAGTGAGCCTTAGCATAGTGGTACCATTAATCAACCTGTCGTTCTGTCGCAATTTTAAACGTTAATAACTCGGCCAATCTTCGATGAAATATATCCAAACTTGGTACACATGTTGTTTGGCAAAAGTTTAGAAATTTTCCAAGTTGAATTTTCGTGTGGCCTTCGAGAAGCTAAGATAATAGCAGTTAATTAGTTAATTAAATTGATTACGGTAAAAACAGCACTTTCAACCTGCCTGACAATTGTGTCTTTAATTGATCTAAAGTAATTAAAACGGCATAAAAAAATGATTCTCATTAAATACTGCTCATTTATTGGCCAACATGCTGGTACATAGATGGGAGGATGTGTGTGTAAGGCAGCCAGTTGCTGGGAATGAATATTGGCCTGTATTCCAATTCCTATTGACTCTACTATAAATGTGGGGCGAGCCACGAAGTGAGTGAGCCTTAGCGTAGGGGTACCATTAATCAACCTGTCGTTCTGTCGCGTTTTTTTTCAGTATTTTATTTTAAACGTTAATAACTCGGCCAATCCTTGATGAAATCTATCCAAACTTGGTACACATGTTGTTTGGCAAAAGTTTGAAAATTTTCCAAGTAGAATTTGCGTGGGGCCTTCGTGCAGCATCAGTGTAACTGTTATTGCAGTTATAATAAATTTATTTATCCAAATTTAAAATGCGTTAAATTATTATTACTGTAGGATAAATCAGCTGGGTTTCTGACAAATTTTGCAATACATTGGGGCTGTCTGCATGTACCATGTGTACCGGTACTGTCAGGCTGTACTCAATCCCTGAATCGAGAATCCTGCAATCAGTCAATACTGCAATACTGGTCAGCCGGTACCATACACTGCAGACATGCCATATCATGTAATCTAAGTAAACATGGCCCTGGCAACCCTTGCGGTGATTATAGTTTAGGCCTAATAGCCCAGTACCGGCACCGGTAATAATAATATAATAGTTTAGATAGTTACCGCTAATCATTCAGTCATTGGCACGGTACACCGTATTGCTGTACTGCCGTTGTAGTGCGCACCGTAGGTACCACCCTACTACCGGTACCGGCTGACCAGTGGCAACTAGCACTTCAGCACACTTGCACAGCACTGCAGCAACAGCACTACCAGCGATACACAGGTTGGAATTTATGTAGAGTTTGCTCAACAGTACAGATATAAAATAGTTATCTAAATTATATATATTACTATTGACAAGTATTGAAATATATACCGTTATTCGTGTTTATCAGTATTTGCAACATCTGACATTGAAGAAGTGAGAGAAGATGAATACCGGCACTCAACAACACCAATGCTTATCACAGGTCGGTATGGTTACCTCGAAACCGGCGCGACTGTCCACTCGAATACAACTTCAAAACACAAACGCCAACAATAAACTGAAAGCGAATGGAAAGTCTTCAGAAGAATCTGTCATTGGGACGAAGAAAAGGAAGCCGAAACCACGGGAATGGACCACAGCTAAGATTGAATGCTCCCATTGTCAGAGTTCCTGGACCGAAATTGAAACACCAATTGCCGATGGGCTTGATCTCTCAAACCAAAACTTCCTCTGCGGGGTTTGCGTGGCAGTAAAGATTGAAAGTCTGGAAGCTGGCATCCCTAGGTATTATTATTATAAAGAGCGTCAGCCTGCGTTTAATAAATATATTTTAATACAAAACAGGTCGAACGCAAAGAGGCTTATAATGAAGACGATTACTGCATTGATTATATTCCTATAAACCACCTTATGGCTTTGCATATTGAACGTGCGATTGGAAATAAGTTCGTGCTACCCTTCCGTGGGTGGTAGATGTCGCGGTTATGTATTGGTGGGTGGGGGGAGGGGGAGGGGGGGGGGGGGGGGGGGTGCAGATTAAAAGGGCTGAACACGTACTGTCCCTCTTTCTTTGATTAATTGGTGGTGTGGGTTAATCTCTCATAACCTGATTTTGTGATACAGTCGCACAATTTTAATTTGTATCTCATAACTGGGCCTCGTGCTGTGCGAAGGCCCCACGAACGTGTTGTATTGCTATCTCAGGTAAATGACAGATATTATAACATAAATACTATCCATGGCATAGCTGTTGTGCAGGCTTATATATGAAATAGTTTATTCCACAATATATTTGTCTGGTTATTTTTTAATTGAATTTTTGTAAAGTAGTAAAATTAATGTTCTTAAAAATAATTTTATTATTTTATATGTAACCAAGGAAATTAGCTACAATTTTTCGCTGCAGCTTTAAGAGTGTACATTGATTTAATATTATTTCAATACCCATATTACTACATCGGCTAACGATGCGTTGGCGTTGTATCACACATCTCCACATAGATGTATCAGCAGTTACTCGCACAGTTTCGAAACTTCGCATAGTTATAACTGTATAAAGGTCGTCAGTCTGCGTTTAGGAAAAATATTTTATGACAACACAGGACGAGCGAACGAGCGCAACGAGGCATATAATGAAGACGAGTACTGCGTAGACTATATTCCTATAAACCATACCTGGCTGCGCCTATTGAACGCATCGGTAGTTATAAAGATCGTCAGTCTGCGTTTAGGAAATATATTTAAATACAAAACAGGACGAGCACAACGAGGCTTATAAAGAAGACGAGTACTGCGTTGACTATATTATTATATAAACCACCTGGCTTCACACATTGATTGCATCCCTAGTTATTATTATTATAAAGATCGTCCTAGCCTGCGTTTAAGAAATATATTTAAATTCAAAACAGGACGAACGCAACGAGGCTTATAATGAAAACGAGTACTGCGTTTATTATATTCCTATAAACCACCTGGCTTTGCATATTGAACGTGCGATTGGAAATAAGTTCGTGCTACCCTTCCGTGGGTGGTAGATGTCGCGGTTATGTATTGGTGGGTGGGAAGGGTGGGGGGGGGGGGGGTGCAGATTAAAAGGGCTGAACACGTACTGTACCCCTTTCTTTAATTGATTGGTGGTGTGGGTAAATTTCTCAAATACTGATTTTGTGATACAGTCGCTCAGTTTTAATTTGTATCTCATAACTGGGCCTCGTGCTGCGCGAAGGCCCCACGAACGTGTCGTTCTGTGGCTTTTTTTGCAGTGTTCAATTTTAAACGTTAATAACTCGGCCAATCTTCGATGAAATCTATCCAAACTTGGTACACATGTTGTTTGGCAAAAGTTTAGAAATTTTCCAAGTTGAATTTTCGTGTGGCCTTCGAGAAGCTAAGATAATAGCAGTTAATTAGTTAATTAAATTGATTACGGTAAAAACAGCACTTTCAACCTGCCTGTTAAAGGAAATTAATTGTTTTACAGTATAAGACTTCAATAATTATACTTAAAAATTATACAGATGTAATCCACATACCCCATTCTATTATAGTTTTTAATTAGTTCAAGTGATTTGCTTTAATAATTGTGTCTTTAATTGATCTAAAGTAATTAAAACGGCATAAAAAATTGATTCTCATTAAATACTGCTCATTTATTGGCCAACATGCAAGTTGGCTGGTACATAGATGGGAAGGATGTGTGTGTAAGGCAGCCAGTTGCTGGGAATGCCAGTGGAGGGGGGGTTGTATGTAACTAGCCACACGGCTGGTAGAGAGATTGGCCAGCTAGACCTAACGAGATTGAAACCTGCATTCCCTACCTCCTATTACACTATAGAGTCTGTGTTCTTTAGTCTCAGGTAATAGACAGATCTCATTTAATGATTGTCAGTCAATAAGATTACCACTGCAGAAGGCTTATATCCAAAATTGTTTATTTCTCAAAATATTAGGCTTATTATTTTTTGATGGGATTTCTGTGTATTTTAATTGTCTAAGTTTTCAGAGGCATTAACAGTATATTAAATAAATTATTTGAATATCATTCATTACTGCATCGACTGTATTTAGTACTGCGTAGATTATATTCCTATAAACCACCTGGCTTCGCATATTGAACGTGCGATTGGAAATAAGTTCGTGCTACCCTTCCGTGGGTGGTAGATGTCGCGGTTATGTATTGGTGGGTGGGAAGGGTGGGGGGGGGGGGTGCAGATTAAAAGGGCTGAACACGTACTGTCCCTCTTTCTTTGATTGATTGGCGGTGTGGTTAAATTTCTAAATTTACAATTTATAAAGTTAAATACTGATTTTGTGATACAGTCGCTCGATTTTAATTTGTATCTCATAACTGGGCCTCGTGCTGCGCGAAGGCCCCACGAACGTGTCGTTCTGTCGCTTTTTTTGCAGTGTTCAATTTTAAACGTTAATAACTCGGCCAATCTTCGATGAAATCTATCCAAACTTGGTACACATGTTGTTTGGCAAAAGTTTAGAAATTTTCCAAGTTGAATTTTCGTGTGGCCTTCGAGAAGCTAAGATAATAGCAGTTAATTAGTTAATTAAATTGATTACGGTAAAAACAGCACTTTCAACCTGCCTGTTAAAGGAAATTAATCATTTTACAGTATAAGACTTCAATAATTATACTTAAAAATTATACAGATGTAATCCACATACCCCATTCTATTATAGTTTTTAATTAGTTCAAGTGATTTGCTTTAATAATTGTGTCTTTAATTGATCTAAAGTAATTAAAACGGCATAAAAAATTGATTCTCATTAAATACTGCTCATTTATTGGCCAACATGCAAGTTGGCTGGTACATATATGGGAAGGATGTGGTGTGTAAGGCAGCCAGTTGCTGGGAATGCCAGTGGAGGGGGGGTTGTATGTAACTAGCCACACGGCTGGTAGAGAGATTGGCCAGCTAGACCTAACGAGATTGAAACCTGCATTCCCTACCTCCTAATACACTATAGAGTCTGTGTTCTTTAGTCTCAGGTAATAGACAGATCTCATTTAATGATTGTCAGTCAATAAGATTACCACTGCAGAAGGCTTATATCCAAAATTGTTTATTTCTCAAAATATTAGGCTTATTATTTTTTGATGGGATTTACTGTGTATTTTAATTGTCTAAGTTTTCAGAGGCATTAACAGTATATTAAATAAATTATTTGAATATCATTCATTACTGCATCGACTGTATTTAGTACTGCGTAGATTATATTCCTATAAACCACCTGGCTTCGCATATTGAACGTGCGATTGGAAATAAGTTCGTGCTACCCTTCCGTGGGTGGTAGATGTCGCGGTTATGTATTGGTGGGTGGGAAGGGTGGGGGGGGGGGTGGGGTGGGGGTGCAGATTAAAAGGGCTGAACACGATACTGTCCCTCTTTCTTTGATTGATTGGCGGTGTGGTTAAATTTCTAAATTTTACTAATTTATAAAGTTAAATACTGATTTTGTGATACAGTCGCTCGATTTTAATTTGTATCTCATAACTGGGCCTCGTGCTGCGCGAAGGCCCCACGAACGTGTCGTTCTGTCGCTTTTTTTTCGGTGTTCAATTTTGAACGTTGATAACTCGATCAATCCTCGATGAAATGTAACCAAACTTGGTACATAAATAGTCTGTCAAAAGTTTAGAAATTTTCCAAGTTGAATTTGGGTGGGGTCTTCGTGCAGCATCTGTGTAACTGTCTTACGGTTATAATAAATTAATCTACCCAAAAATTATTAGGCTTGGCATCAGCTGGTTGCTAGGAGACTACAGGATTACAGTACGTGTTAACTGTTAACAGTTACAGTGGTACAGAGTTACCGGGACCGTCTTCATGTCGTTGGTCGTTGGCAAGGCCATCTAAACAACGTCTTCATCTAAACAGCTTCCGACAGTCTGATGTATCTGGACCCGAGCAGTTGAGTGGCATCAAGATGCGATTAACTGAGGAATAAATACTACGGAATTGCTTGCTTGTCAGTAAGATTCTATTTACTACACTGGGAATACGGCGGTCGGTCGGATCGTAATGCGGGCCACTGCCAAGTTCCTCATGCCTCACTCAGGCCACCCACCTTGGAGTGCGGTGGGAAGAGTCCGACTTACGTCGACGACTGGACGAATCGACGAGGATTGCGATTTGGGTTTAGCGGCCCCCGGACAGCCGGATCCTGGGATCGCCTGGGGGAAATTGTTGAAAGTCGGGCAGATGTGTATCGCACCGGATTACGTTCTCTGCCACGCGAAAGTGTGAGGCGAATTTGTTGTCGAATTGGGTCGGAAGCTGCGGGAATTCTACTGTTCTACGGGAATAAACCGCAGCTGTCTGGTGACTACGGACGGATACTGGGATGAGCAGGTATTTCGATCGAGTTTCTCGTATTCTCGATTTTCTCGAATTCTCGATATTTCCTATAAACCACATGGCTTCGCATATTGAACGTGTGATTGGAAATAAGTTTATGCTACCCTTCCACCCCTTGGATGGTAGATGTCGCGGTTATGTATTGGTTGGTAGGAAGGGGGGGGGGGGGGGGGGGGCAGATTAAAAGGGCTGAACACGTACTGTCCCCCTTTCTTGATTGAATGTCGGTATGGTTAAATTTATCAAATACTGATTTTGTGATACAGTCGCTCAATTTTAATTTGTATCTCATAACTGGGCCTCGTCCTGCGCGAAGGCCCCACGAACGTGTTATCAATAAATAATAATTAATTAAGTTATTGTTATAGGTATGTACTCAAATAAGATGTGACGTTAGTTAATAAATGAATATGAATAATAAAGGTAATAGTTGTCCTGTAACTGTAAAATTGCTAATATAATAAGAAATTATCTTCTCACTTTTCAGATCACCATTGTTTTAGGCAGAGTTCAATCATAAGTAAGGAAAAATGAACTTCATGAAGGTATCTTCTGGTTAATGAGTGAATAATATCATACTGGTATGATTATTACTTCAATATCACATTATGGTGTGATTAATAACATCATATAAACCGTGTATAACTTGAGATATCAGGGCTGGTAATGTAATGGAGAAACAATAATAATGTAGAATTAACCTAGGTACCGGGTTCGAGCCCAAGTAGGATCGGTTGAAATTTTTCGCTATAGAGAGCATTATCATAATGTTGTATAATATAATATATATTTAACGTAGATGAATGTTCATTGATACAATGTTGTTTGATACAATGATACATTCGATATTATCATGATCAATTCGGGAAACAATTGAATTAGGAATGAATTATATGAATGGAAGCAGGACAATTCGGTCCCATTACTTTTGTGTTTTGGGACTGAATTATCCGGGACCGAATTGTCCGGATACTGACTAGGGCAATTCGGTCCCAAAACATACCTATTTATGGGACCGAATTGTCCGGGACCGAATTGTCAGTGACCAAATATAATTGGTACTATATAATGGTAAATGTTTTAGAACCCTAATAGATATTTTTTTATAGTAGCAACAACTAGCTAGTGTTTTTTTACTAGCTAGAATTTTTTTGAAACTAAAAAATTGTTATCGTTTTGTTAACATTTTTAGTACTGTATGGTAGCAGCTACCGGTATATGGTGTTTTTTATGGAGCTTGTGAATTATTTACTAGCTAGTAATACTGTAGTATGTATTTAAAATGTTTAAAACTGATTTTTTAATATGTTGCGTATGTGTTGTTGGTTGGTTAACAAGCCTAAATTATTATCCTAGATAATAGCTGGATCTCATTCAGGGACTGTTATAATATCATCAATATTTTTGGTAATTAATATATTCTGCAACAGTTTAGACCTAATTATGAAATATTAATTTTTTCATAAATTTTTATATAATTTCCAAGAAATACTAGCTAGTAAAAAAACACTAGCTAATGTTCTCGAACACTTACCAATAACAAAAATACAGTATTTTTTACATTTCAACATTCTAGCTACCATAAAAATATATCTACTAATGTTCTAGAACATTCACCAATATCAAAAAAAACTTTAAAAAACGCTAAAACGTTTCTATCAGGAACCGGACAATTCGGTCACGGACAATTCTGTACTGGACAATTCGGTCACATTTATTTAGTGTTTTAGGACCGAATTGTACGGGACCGAATTTTCCGGACAGAATTGTCCGGGACCGAATTTTCCGGACCGAAATGTCCGGGACCGAATTGTCCGGGACCGAATTGTCCTAGATCCTATATGAATGCGTTATTATTTGATGGTTGATCTATTATATTGGATGTGATATTTCTAAGTGAAATAATGTCGAAGTGAAATACTAATTATGCAATATATTTCAAACGTTACCTCCAAGCTTTTCTTTCTTGAGTAACAAATTCATCCGAATTCTGCAAAGTAACTACCTTTACGAGTGCTGCGTGACAATCAATCCCAAACTCTTTAATCATCTCAGGTTTAAACTCCTTTACAGCATACCCAATGGCGTGGATTTTCGCCAATTCATCAATAACTAAAGACAAAATCAAATAAAAAGTCATTATTTTATCAATTTAAAAATTCATTTTGAAAAACCCTTCGTCTTCTGGCAAAATCTGTGGTAGGCAAAATAATTTTAGTTTTGGTAGCTGGAATTAAATGCAGTCAGATACAGAAAGGGAGCCAGAATGGGAAATTTAACTGTCAAAATTAAACACTCCCCATGAAAGCCAACCCACAAAGAAGGACAGCCAAACTAACTAATGACAATCTGTATAATATGATAATTGATGTTACCGACATTCCGACATTACTGCAAATCTTAAAATCTTATATAAATTTTGTACTGTGTGTGTGCCCTAGCACTCTACCAGTTTTCCATTGGTAACATATTTACTTACCATAGGCCTATAGGGTTCCTGTGTTCTGTGGTCTGACTTCTGTTTGGGCTAGGTGGTAACAGAGTTGATGGTGCGATTAATTTAGGTCATTGGTGCAATATAGATAGGCTTGGCTAATTCCCTGTCCAGCTGACGAGGTGTCGAGGATTAGCGCGTACTGGTCCAAGACACCGAAACGCAACCATATTTTTCACAAATTAATTATTTTTGCCTCAGTCATACCCCTTTCACGGTGACAAAATTGTCATATATTTTCTTATAGAATATAGGCTTAGCTATTGTGCAGTTTATTAACGGTATCATTTAGTGTATGGCGGGTAGGCTTAGGGTTAGGGTTGCGACACATATCTGTATGTTTAGCATGTATTTATATTTGTTTGTGTTTGTGTGTTTGTTGTTCTTCGATGACCCTAGGGGTCGAGAAGTATAGAAGTCGAGAAGACTAAATGTCCTGATTCTATATTTTTTATTGGGGGTGTAAGACTCCTGTTCATCATTTAATTTAATTTAATCTGTATAATGAGATGTTTGAAGAGCGTTATCCTTGCGGTTACATATCATATTAATTTTGGAGCGATTATAACGCGATGATGTTGACGCATAGCCAAGCCATGCGTGGCGATCTGTGGCCAATCTCTGATCATCAAACGTTTATTAGTAAAGTCCGTGTTATCAACGAGTGACGTAGACTTATCAGCGCTCTTACTCAAATATCGAAAATGTAAGATTTAGAAAAATAACCTCCTGTTAAAACAACTACCTATTGGAATCTGGAATACAAACTTATATTTAAACTCATTAAAAACTTTACGAAGTGAGAAACTTTCTGCGGAAAATCTCATACCATCGGTGCTGCCAATTACTAAAATGTAAATTGTAACTGACAACTTATTGCTAAAGTACCCACCTTTATTAAATTCTCGTTTCGTAAACCCTATTTCCATCATATGACACTTTTCCTCAAATCCAAGCGACCGGATATCAACCATTAAAATAATTGAGCCAATCTCCGCATCTTTATCGTTTGCGTATATACATGTCGGTATCTTCAGTTTCAGTTCATCTACAGATTCCTAAATTATAAGTATGTTAGTGAGTAAAATATAGGTTAAAAAACATAAACCTTGAAGAATTTACCATATTTTGAGAAAAGGATAAAAAATTGCTCTGCATAAATAGTGATACCTTAAATATCTGTTAGTAATATGTCATCTACGTGATATATTGTGGAAGCATAATAACGGAGCATGAGAAATACCAATATTTTATGGTGTGTATTATATAGTATACAAGTGGGTGTGTACCAGTTGATTAGAGGAAGAAGAAGCTGCCCATGGCGCATAAGGGTTGAGTCCTCAGCAAACAGGGTAACCAAGGAAGAAGTGCAATTGGGAAGATCGTTTACATATAATAAGAATAGGATCAGCCCGAGGACCGATCCTTGGAGAATTCCACAAGTAATAGACCTGAGAGAAGAGAGAGATAATTATCTATAGAAAATTGCTGCTGTCGGTTGTGAGAGGTGTCACACGAAAGCCATGTAACGTCAGTTTTTTTTAAAAGTATGGGATGATCTAACGTGTCGAAAGCTTTTTTTAAATCAACAAACAGACATGAGCTCTGGCGTTTGCTTTACGAATAGATTCAACAATATTTAGAATTGCATAGGAGGTAGTACATTTCTTACGAAAGCCGAATTGATTGAGAGATAGCCCATTATATTTGTCTATATAAGAAATTAATTGTAAATAAATTACAGACTCAAAAATTTTGTTGAAAAACAGAGAATAAGGATATGGAACGGTAGTTCGAAGCAAGAAATGGGTCACCACCTTTATGGCCTGGTATGTGTTTCGACACCTCGAGTGAGTGAATATTTGGAATATTACTTGAGTGATAATTTGGAAAATGGCCTTGTCGTATACTTCGGTTAATCAATGTCGCGAGGTGTGAAAAGGTATAAGGAGCAGCAAGTTTAGCTAAAGTTAGTGAGAATTCGTCGTTCGAGGAGGAAGTTTCACGGAGTTGCAGAACATTATAATGGATCTTATTAAAGAGTTAGGTCGAGGTTGGCAAATGTGACGAGTTGGGCAACGGGAAGAGGAGGGGAGTTGGGAAGCTAAGGAAAAACCGTTGGTAGAAAAAAATAATTAAAATGATTAGCTATGGCAATAGAACTGGACACGTAATAGATTGAGGGGTCGTGGGAGATATTTACTGTAGTTGTTTAGGAACTGAGGACTATTAGAGCGATTTAGAAGTGTTAATAGTATATTATTCGAATTAGTAGTAAATTGGGATTCGTAGTATTTTTTTTCAGCAGTTCTAAGTAAGCTAGTTAATTTGTTGCGACATGATTTAAAGATGATTATCACTACTCGGATTTTTTTGTTTTTGTTTGTCATAATATCATATAACATTTTTTTTTACGAATGACGAACAGTAGTCCACGGGTAAGCCACGGTTTTTTAGCGACAGCCCTTTTGGGAATGGGCATACGAGGGAGGTTATTTTTACAAATAAAAGTGAATTCATCGTAGAAGCTGCCAAATTTGTTACGGTCTGTAATATCAGAGGAGCAATATTGCCATGAATACCACCCATCAATGCATCTAATTATTTGTTTAACAATAGTATCTCCGGGAATATTATTAGCATCGCTGCTATTATTATTTTCTTGTTTACTAACATTTCTAACATGGTCTTTAATAAGCTGCTCCAAAAGTTGCAGAACAACATTATAGAACCTTGCCTCAAGAACGTCGATACGTATTTCTTTCGCAACACCTTCGAGAGCATCTTCACCCGGCATACGTTTAGCTATCATATCAAGTTGAATTGGGGTATCAGATAACTCATCCTTGTAAATAACTCTGATCTCCAGGACTTCACTCATCCATCCGCGACTTGTTGCCAATGGCCTCAACCGAACAGTTTGAATATTTATAGATTTCCTGTAGAATGTTTGTAAAACATTTTGTATCCATTGAACTGGTATATTGTCTTCAGATTCATTTACTATTATTTCAGATGCCATTATGTGTAATTAATGTTGCTTCTCAGTGACAGTAGTGTGCAGTGTCAGACTATTATACTTCAGACCTGTAGTTGTAGAATAAAGTCAACCCTCACAGATTATTCCATACATGTCCATACATTACTTGTACATAAATGGGTAGAATGTCAAAAATTCGGTAATTTTTAATCAGTGGGCCTCTATGTATGAACCAGAATGGTTTATTGAGCCTATTTTGGCAGTAAAAACGATATACTACATACATATTAATATATTACAACATATTACAACACAACATACATAACATATTACAATACATAAAGTATATGTATAGATCTATAGTTGCAAGTGTGATTATATTGAAAAATATCGAGAAATGAAAAATATCGCGAGTAAAAATATCGCGTGTTGAAAAATTTAAAAATATCGCGGGTTAAAATTTATCGAGTAAAAATATAGAGAGCAAAAATATCGAGAGTAAAAATATCGAGAGTAAAAATATCGAGAGTAAAAATATTAAAAATATCGCGAGTAAAACTATCGAGAGTAAAAATATCGATATTTTTACTCTCGATATTTTTAACACTCGATATTTTTACTCTCGATATTTTTACTCTCGATATTTTTAACACTTGCGTTATTTTTCAAGACCCGATGAGTGTCAATTAGCTCTAAGCGTCGCAGAGCCGTACAAGGCATAAGGTGTCATTAATTGACACCTCTCTCATAATTTATCTTATTTCTCTTAATTTTAATCAATTAATTTAACTATACCATTGCTTGTATTGTATCCCTATCATAGGTGACTATTATATTATTTATGTCTATTGTTTTCATTCAATTAATTGTACGGTTTTCGAAAACTATTTTTGGATTTGTGGGTTCAACTCTGTTAGCAATAACTCACTTCATATAAAGTACACGTTCGCACGCAGTGAGCAAAGCCTTTAGCATATGGATACCATTAACGAGTTGTCTGCCGTTAGTCAGAAGTCTTCAACACAATACTCGTCCTCCTCTTGTGCTTCGTTGCGTTCGTTCGTTTTTTACGAACTTCAGATTCTTTCTAAACTTTTGACGGACTACATACATACCAAGTTTCGTTTAATTTCATCAAGGAATAACCGAGTTATTAGCGATCAAATATTTACGACGACGACAGACGACGACGACAGACGACGACGGCGACAGACAACTCGTTAATGGCACCCATATGCTAAGGCTTCGCTCACATCGTGGTTCGCCCCACATACAGTATAGTATATCGATAGGTTACTTACTACAACTACTACTACTAGGATCGGCATGCTGCATTGCAGCTGCATTTTTAAGAATGCTGTACCGGCTTGTCAACAAAATTGCACCGCCACAACTCCCTATCACCCATGACATTTGCTAGATCATCCGCATCTTCAAGGCCAGTGTCCTTTAAGATGCGTCTCAAGAAAGTCATGGGCTGTCCACCATGCTTATTCACTCCATGAGGCTGCCAAAGTACAAGATTATGCACTGGCTGGTCCTCACGGCAAAGCAATGTCCTGCAAAGCGGAGGCGATTTTGTTCTAGTGTCAAGCTTGGGGGAACCAATGAGACACCTCCAATGTTATATAGTGTCTGGTTGGAGATGTGTGCATTGTACTTGACACAATGAACCCGGCGTAGCATTCTTGTGAATGTGCCATCCAGAGATTTGGTGTCCTCAGCAGTTAGAGCCCAGCATGGACTCCCGTAGAGGAGTACTGGAACTACTGCTGCTCTAAATAATCGGACCTTAAGTTTCCGATTAATTCTCGGTGACTTCCAAATCCTGGAAAGCCTATTCAAGGCTGCCCATGCCTTTCCCTTACGTATTCGAAGGTCCTCACCTGACTTCCGGATCCATGATCCCAGGTAACAGAAGTCGTCCACATGCTCAAGCATACCATCCTTTGAGCTTATGCTCATCCGATCAGAGACTTGCTGAGGACTTTCAAAGTTAACTGTCAGAATTTTGGTCTTTCTGGAGTTAATAAAAAGACCAACACTAGAAGCAGCATGTTCTAATGAGCTGAGGAGCCGTTGGGCTCCCTCTAATGATTCTGAGAGTACTCCTAAGTCATCAGCAAAGTCTAGATCAGTTAGGTACTTGGCCGGATTTCCTCGACTTCTGGAGCCAGTTGGTGGAGTTATCATCACCCCATCATCATTATAATGATCTAAGGACATGCGTAGAACATAGTCAACCACAATAATGAACAAGAATGGTGCAAGTGTGTCTCCTTGGAGGACGCCCCATAACACTTCAAATGGTTCTGTGTCACCGTCAACAGTAGACACAAATGTGGTCGAACCATCGTATACTGATCTGATTGCTGCAATAATTTCATCAGGAATCCCATATAATGAAAGTATGCTGAACATACGTGAGCGAGAGACTGAATCAAAGGCCTTGAAGAAGTCAACAAAGATAACAGCCAGATGCCTGTCTTTCTTTTTTGATAACTCTTCAATTATCCTTCTAAGTGCCAAAATGGGCTCCATGGTCCCACGACCTTTACGGAACCCATTCTGATTTCCACGGAGCAGTCTCTCAATGGGATCCCTGATGCGATTTAATAGAATCCTATTGTATAGCTTTGCAGCAATCGAGATCAATGAGATTCCCCGAAAAGAACCATTGAGTGTTAGGTTGCCCTTCTTGGGAACTGGCACCAACTTATTTGTTTTCATTTCTTGTGGGACTCTTGTTGTTCGGTACATGTCTACTATGATGGGATAGATGAGCTTTAAACACTCAGGTATTTTAAAGACCTCAGGGGGAACACCATCTACTCCACTGGCACGATTGGTCTTAATGCTCTTTGCAGCAGCCTTCACTTCTGCAAAGGAGATATCGCCAATGGGAATATCTGGGAGTACAGACTCAGACACTTTTACTTCTATAAAGTTATCAGGCAATACCCTGTCATTATTGAGGAGCTTTTCAAAGTGGGCTTTCCAACCATTGAGGCGATCGGCTGGTGATTCAGCCTTAACCTTTGTGGTTGGTTTGCTTTTCCGCCCAGTAAGCAGATTTATCGATTTCCATGCCTGGGATGATTGCCTGCTGTCGTCAGCATCATTGATGGCATCAACCTGTTGGTTTATTAGCTCCTGTAGATTAGCAGAGTACTGCCTGTTCAGGGACCTAGATGCAGCCTTAACTGCATTCTTGGCCGCTGTAGTCTGTTTGAGTCGGGACTCTTTCTGCGCCTTATGAAGGTCATTTCGGCACTTCTGAATTTTGTTGTCAGTCCAGGTGGCCCTTTTCCTGTTTCGAGGGTATACAGGAACTGTTTCTGCAGCTGCTAACTTAACTGCTTCTGTAAAGGCAGTATAGCCCTCACAGTGATCTGCCGCCTCAGAGGCAAGAGCCTCATACCTGTTGCTCAGCTGTAGTGTGAAGCTGGATCTCACACTTGGCTGTTGCAACAGAGAGGACCAGTCATGCCGCGGCAAGGCAGATTTCGTTGTTCTGCTAGCACGCAGACTTAGTCTTACCTTGGCCACAATAAGGCGGTGATCACTGGAGAAGGGTCGAAGTGTAAATGCATTACAGTCTTGTATAGAGCTCCTGTATTTCCTACGAAACAGAATATGGTCTATCTGGGACTTGTGACCACTGGGTCCACTATGAGTCCATAGCTTTCCAGTTCGCTTCTTGAACTGGGTTCCAGCCGAAAACAATCCATTTCCAGAGATAAAATCCTGAAGATGGACAGAATTTCGGTTAACACTATTGCTATAGACCCAGGGCGATGTAGGTGATTGATGCAGACTTGCATTAAAGTCTCCCAGGAATGTTAAGAATGCATGCTGATCCACTCCATCAGTAGCTGCTTGTAGATTGTGGTAGAAATTTTCCACCTCCTCTACAGGGGCAACACTAGTTGGAGAGTAGCACACAATCAGAACCACCTTAGGAAACTTCTTAGCCAGTCTTCCAGAACATGAGAAGTGGCAACGGATGATGCGGTTAGAGATTTGGTCTATTTTGTCCAATGCTGCATGTGCAGTTGGATTCATCAATAGACCAATTCCACCATTGCCACTATCATCTGCTGACGCGAGGGCGAGTCGCCAACCGCCCCCCATGTCCTTAATCAGAACCTCATCAGTCTGTCCAGTCTGCATTCGGTGCTCTTGAACACCTACTGCACTAAGAGAAAGCTTATCTGCCAAGGCAGTCAGCTCACCTTGTCGCATTGGGGACCCGAGTGTTAGGGTGTTTACTGAGGCTAGTCTAGTGACTTGCCTCAGATTCACCAATGGCTTTGTTGGTCAGGGTGGAACATGAGAGTAGCCTCCAACTCCAGAATCCCTCTCCCCATCACAATCTGGCCTTCCTGGTGACCCAGGGTTTGGGCCAGAAAGGTCATCAGGAAAGGGTCTCAAAGAATTGTTGGCTGCTCTCTCTCCAGTAGGGGGTGAGACAGGCATCCGGTCAGGAGTTAACTGACGCCTGTGAGGCCGATTGTGTCCGGTAATTCCACTGGCCTCTAGTGGCCGGACCTCCGCATTGCTAATGTAATCCATAGTGGGGGTTGGGGGGTGCTTTTTTGCCGAGTCAGCTCTCGGGGCAAATACCACACCCTGGTTTGCCATTCCACAGGGTGGGTGTCGCAATGGAGTCAGATATGAGGCCCATCACCCATATCTACTCTGGCGCACATGACCCACCATTGGCTGTTGCAGTTCATCTGCTGGGTCATGCCCTGTACCCTTGCTGCCAGGTGCAGGTCGCAGTGAAGTGATCTCAGAGCGGACATGAGAACACTCTACTCCTGACCAGCCATTGGTAGATCACCATCTGCCTGGTCAGGCCATATACCCCTGCAGCCAAGTATATGGGTCCTTAATCCAGGACCAAACGCGTCCTTATCCCAGAACGAAGGGGGTCCTAGTTACAGGACCAGATTTGCCCTAGTAAGAGGGTCTATGCAGCTACAGGTGGCACCTCCTTTATGCTGCATGGAGGTGGCAAGTTTTCTTGATCAATGACCTAGAATACCTGACCTGATAGTGACAGTGGTTACTTAGGCCCCTACTGTTCATTTATTTATGTTTTATTATTTTGTCAAGCTATAACTTGTTAATCTATATTAATTTTCTTTGTAATAACTGAGGTTTTCGAGGACGCTGATTCCAATGGTGCTACTCTCGAGACATTCTAACCTAAAATAAATTGCTTAGGTCCGCGAGGCTCGCGAGCAATATAGGCCATACAGTAGCTTCATAATAGTGCTAATTTGGTCATAAAAGTTAAAACATGCTTCTAGCCCTAAACGAGCACCGTAACGTTATTCAATACAGCAACATATGGGGTATTTTTATGCCCCACCTTACCTAACTAAGTTTTTTTTTCAAATTAAGGGCCCATAAAATTTTTCATATACAAAATATTATGGGATTGGCCCACACAATCGGTAGATTACAAGTTTTTTGGAAGATAATATCAAGCTGGACATACATATATGAGAGGAAAATGGGAGAAAGGAAAAGGAAATATTTATTTATAAATATTTATTTATTTATTTGTACTTCCTTCCTGACTCTCACATACTTGATGCCGGTAGGTCCTCTGTTAGAGATAGGATATGCAGCTTCTGTCTGTTCAATATAGTGGTTTAGATGGGAGACTAAGAGTCAGGGGCAAGTGGCTGAACTGGTTAGGGCTACTGATGAGGCATGATATGCCGAAACTTACGTATAGCGCTGATACTTGGAAATTTGACCAAGGAATTTCCACAAAAATACTATTAAATGCAAAAGTTCACATATCCGTCCATGACCTACTATAAATACGATCCGCCAAGCTGCTGCAAAGCCCCTAAATTTAACCCTTTCGGTACCATGGCACATACGTCTGTTCCATGGGTATTGCGCCATGACACACACGTCTGTTCCATGGCATTTATTTGATTTCTAAGAAGGGAAAATGTTGCTGGACTATTAAGTACATGCTTCTATATGTTTAGCGAAGCATTTCAGCTTGTATCTACTGTAATTTAACTACCGGTAGGCCTACTGCAGACCTGCTTACAGACTGCCAGACTTTAGCAATAACAGAATAAAGCAGTACTGCGGTAAGGTAGGCCTAAACTGACTAAACAGCCTAAACAAAAAAGCCTAAACAGACTGACCTACAGACAGTCTGGATAGGGTCAAAAGTGAAAACTGACAGCGGAAATGAAATCCTTGACCAGGAAAACCCCCATAGAGCGAATTTTAATTAGCTAATGTGATTCCTTATATTTTTGACGGACAGACAGACCGACAGACAGACCGACAGACAGTCTGGATAGGGTCAAAAGTGAAAACTGACAGCGGAAATGAAATCCTTGACCAGGAAAACCCCCATAGAGAGAATTTTAATTAGCTAATGTGATTCGTTATATTTTCTACGGACAGACTGACAGACAGACAGACAGACCAACAGACCGACAGTCAGTCTGCATAGGGTCAAAAGTGAAAACAGACATCGGAAATGAAATCCTTGACCAGGAAAACCCCCATAGCGAGAATTTTAATTAGCTAATGTGATTCCTTATACTTTTGACGGACAGACTGACAGACAGACCGACAGACAGACCGACAGACAGTCTGGATAGGGTCAAAAGTGAAAACTGACAGCGGAAATGAAATCCTTGACAAGGAAAACCCCCATAGCGAGAATGTTAGTAGATCTTATTCTTTCTAAAGTCTTGACAGACAAACTGACAGAAATACTGACAGACTTCAGAAATTCATGAATTATAGTTGGGAACTTGGGGGTTTGAATAATTTCCAGTTAGGTACCGAAAGGGTTAATGGGCCAGTTATTTCTCTTAAATAGAACCCCTGAAACAATAGGTCTAGCGCGTCGAAAGTACTTGTCCCTAATTAAAATAATATCCTCTTTCAGATGAGACAAATAAAAATTTAATAGCTCCAGTATTTTTCGAGATATGAGGAGTTCCTGGCACCCATAGTAGGTCATGATCCGTCCTCCTTATAACTAACAAGTTTTCTAATTGATATCTTCATAGGATTGATATTGGGCATATCAAATAGACGGACATATACTTATTATTAATAAGTGAAATTAATTATAAGTCAAATATACATAAGTAATAAGAAATAAGTCAAATTAATTATTTTCGCCCTAGTCCTAACCTCTTTCACGCCGACAAAATTGTCATATATTTTCTTATAGAATATAGGCTTAGCTATTGTGCAGTTTATTACCGGTATCATTTAGTGTATGGCGGTTAGGTTTTAGGGTTAGGGTTGCGATACATACCTGTATATGTGGCGCATGTTATGTTATTTTTGTTTGTGTTTTTTGTTTGTTTTGTTTGTGTCCTTTGATGGCCTTAGGGTCTGGAAAGTATTTTGGGCTAAATGTCCTGATTCTATATTTTTTTGTAGTTTAAGGGGTGTAAGACTCTTGTGTTTACTTTGAAGTTAATATATACATAAAAAAAACCCTGTTAGTCAGTATGTCGGTACATTCAATTATCACATACACTTATTATGTATGATATTTATTATATTTATTATAATATTTATTATATTATATTTAAAAACTAGAATAGACTAAGAATATACGTAACTGGTAACACGTTCGTGGGGCGTCGCGCAGCACGCAAACTTGAGCAAGTTCGAAACAAGTTCGATTTGCTCTGAGGTAAAAAGTTCGAGAGGTATTTGCCCGTAACTTTAAAAAATATTGGAACTTTTCCTCTCGTATGCCCATACAAAATTTGGTTGAAAATGGTTAAAATCTTCAAAAGTACTTTATGGTACCCGACGGTAATGAATTAAATAATGCTCTACTGAAAGACAGCAAGTCTGAGTTTTATGTCAACTGTATTTTAATGTTGTACTTCTTTATACTTTCAACTTGCCTATTGCACAACTCATCTGTCTAATTCCAGGAATATACAAGAACTGGACCATATGCGCAACACAACACATAACAGCTGCCCCTCTCTACTACTGTATTACGTCCTAAGGGCTGTATTATTGCATTTCTTTGGGGGCTGCGAACTAATATGATATCTAGCTTGGGATATCTAGCAAGAAATATTTTATAACTACGCATAAGATGCAGTTATTATTTCCTGTTTGTTGCCTGGCACCCTACAATGACTACCGGGGATCTGCCAGCAGCATATGGGACAGGACATTCCCTCTCCTTCCACTACAATATACTCCTGCAACCGTATGCAATATTCTGAAGTAAAAGATGCTAACTAATGTCGTTCTTGCCCACATGACTTACTTATAACTTTTACCTTCTAGTTAGTGTCCGTTTATTTATAATGACAAAATATTCGATTTAGTTTTCAGATTAAGTTTATTTGAGATTGGCGATTTTGAGTAAGATGTTTCATTGGTGTCTCCATGGAAATATATCGCCTCTGGTCTAATTTAATGAATAAGTTCGATCATCCGTTTGGAATGTGTGATAATGCTACAAATCTGTTGGTTGGATGTACTATTATTTGTACTTGCACATATCCAAGTTAGTCAACTCAATATAGGCGAAAAAATGGCTCTATCTCGGAAATATTTCTTTACAATACAATACACCCCATAGTCGGGGTAAACAGAACGGCGTATATTCAAATTTTCTTTATTAATAAACCACAAATATAAAACGAATGTGAATAACGAAATGTACTGAATAATGAAATGTCCATAGTATTATTATGAGAGTTATAAAGGTTGAAGTTAAATGGATGCGAGAACAGATAGGGGTGGGCAATGTAAGCAATGGAGATAGTTAGTAGTGGTAGGCCTACAGTATCTATAAGAGCAAGATAGGTTGCAGAAACGGCAAAGGCAGCTGCAGTCTGAGAGCGGATGAAAAGGCGTCGGATTGAGACAGACTTTAAAGTGAAACCCGTAAGAGGTGCATCGAGTAACAACATGTCTGTTGGGTTGATTGGGGCGGGGCTTTTCCAGTTACTTGATGTGAATGCAGATCCGTTAGTGTACTTATCACTATTCAAATTGAATACTTATTTTTCACATGTTTAGGGATTTTGACAAGTCTGAGACCGACAACCGAGAATTGGGGAAATTTAAGAAAAATCTATTACAAAGAGGAAAGAGAAAGAGGAAATGAGATCCTTTTAGGCTTCCCGATTCTCCAACTACTACTACTAGGTCGAGCGAACTCGGATAGTGGAAATGAGATCCTACCAGGCTTGCCGATTCTCCATAGTTGTCTTCGTTTCTCCCAAGTTTAGTATCCCTTTCAAGTTGATCTATATATGTTATGGCCGGTCGTCCACGACTACGCTTTCCATGAGTTGGTTGCCAGAGAAGTAGATCTGGTATGACCTCGTCTTTACTTCGCCAGCAGTGCCCACTGAATCGTAATCTGCGTTCACGGAGGGTGGTTGATACAGGTGGTATCATACCCTAAAGCTCGGCGTTTGTCATGTGTTGTCTCCAGCTGATGTTTAGGGCTGCCCTTAGTAGTCTTGTGTAGCAACCATCAATTCGTTGTTCAAGTGATTTCGTCAGTGTCCAAGTCTCACCCCCGTATAAAAGTACACTTTCCACTATGGCTCGAAAGAACTTAGTCTTCAGGTGCCTGGAGAGATCTGATTTCCAGATGGTATCCATTTTTGAAAGAGCTACCCAAGCCTTTGCGTTCCTAACTTTACTAAAGTTGCATCAACAGCTCAACTCCAATTCATTTAATTATTATCACCTGGCAGAAATACTCGAGAAGATTATTTGTTGTACATTTCTCCTGTTTCACTCTAGCATACTTGAGGCCGGTAGGTCCGCTGTTAGAGATAAGATATGCACCTTAAGACTGCGTGTTCAATAGAGTGGTTTATATAGGAGAGTAGTAGTAGGAGAAGCATAGCCCTCACGCAACTCCTCCCTAGCCTGGGCTACGGGCCAGATCTCGGAGGGCTATTAAAAATGCCAAATTCCGGTGCTAAATTGCGGTGTTTAATGACCATCTGGCACCATCAATATTGTTGCCTTCAACCATTCGTTGCTTATCACCTACGCGTAGCCTTACTCGACAACTGTTACCACCCGCGAGTATTGATTCGCGTCGTTGCATCAACCAACCATCGCATATTCATCTTCGCGTAACCTAACTTCTCATCGCATGGCTAGCCCCACACTACGCTATTATATCGAAACGATTGCCAACTCACCACCACCACCACCACCACGCACGGCTACTCCTCGACGGCTGTCGCCAAACCAACCAACCGAGCGGCCTGCCTACCCCAACGCTATTATGATACGTGTTGAAATTCCGCCACGTTCTAGCTACACGTATACGAATATTTCCATAGTTACTCAACCTAACCAATCCCGCAGCATCTGTGTCATATTGAAAGGCTACCACCACCACTAACATTATATACTGCGCGTTTTTATTATAATAATTATTGATTATTACACACAACCCTATGATTCATATTCATGCAACCAACCATTCATCCACGTTGCAGCTCATCTCTTTTCTTATTCGTTGATGATTATGACACGTACCATCTCTTCTTCGTTGACTATGCCACATCGCAAATTTATACATATATAACTGAATGCTTTTAATAAAATTCATCACTTGTAGTAATCTTCAAGGTAATATATTGATACTTTTGTTCTCACTCTGAAAATTATGTTATTTCCTTAATAATTTCTTCATTATCTTACTTGTTGGTCGGAAAATCATACACTCGAATAAATGTTACTGATTCCCGCATTGGGTTTCTAATCGTAATTATGTAACTCAAAGGAAATCTCGTTTGGATGTGCGGGAGAATTTTTAGTATCGATGAATATATTAATCAAACGACGACACCTCAAAGATTATTTAAGAGCATATACGGATAACCAAGAAATTTCAAAAGAAACGCCTCAATTTCAAAACTTATATCATGCTACTGTGTACACTTTGTGTAATTGACTCTGAAATTGATGTATTTCCTTGGAAATTTCTTCGTTATCGTAATATGCTCTTACATAATCTTCGCGGTGTCGTCTTTTATTAATATATTCATCGATACTATAAATTCTTCCTTACATCCAAACACAATTTTAGAGTGAGAACTATGGTGTCAATTTATTACAGCGATACGGTTTAAAATTTATCACTTGTAATATTTTTCGTATTTATTATTATTATTATTATGGCCTTAACGCAAAAAACCGGAGCAACAAATAGCTGGAAATTTACTTACAATAAATATACTTGTACCGTCGTTCACAGCAAGTATTTTATTGTGGAATCTCAGGATGACAACGAATCGATTTGTTTTTCCCATCAAGATACCCGCTATTTGTTAGACATTCTAGAAACAACCAACAACAACCAACATCAATCCAGACCAGCAATTATACCAGGTAGGATATATCCAACTCCTCGTTTTGCGCGGGGAAATTTGAATATTTCCATCAACCCCACATCGGGTGATGTTTACGTTCAGAAACAAGGCAAATGTAAAGTTCTCAACAAAGCTTTTACTGAAGTTCTAATTCAATACAGAGGGAAATTATTGCAATTTCTCTCTCCACCGCTAGAGATTATTAGCGATCAATTCTACATTGAATTATCAAATCCAGAGTTTATTGGATTTGTAACAGCTTTTAAAGGAACCAACTATGTTGGCTTATGGAAAATCAGCCTCAGATACACTGATAGTGTTGGTTTTAACTATTATACGGGTTTCAATTTGTCAAAACAGGAACTAACTGTTTTGCTGCGAGAGTGGGACAACCAAGTCGCTGAATCAGACAAACATCTTTTTGATAAAAATATCATTCAATTATCAGACCGTCTCAAAATGATTAAAACCAATAATAAAAAAATTATTATCACCAACACCGATAATTCTACTGAAGTAGGTACCGGTGGAAATTCTATCGAGTTGCATTACATGAATGATAAAGCTCATATTAGTTTTCTCAAAGAATCGCTAGATGGCGTTTCTCTTACTGAAGCCCACGTTGACGGCTTTGTCCTTTTGGATAAACCTAAAGCGTTCGTAGAGATCCCATCACCTAATCCGGATGTTGAAGAGAGCTGCTCTCAACCGCAACAGGTCTTTCCTGAAATATTACCTCGGAAGCCAAGATCATCGAGTAAATTTACCAACGCATCACCTGCAAAGAAACAGAAATGTGCTGTTAACCGAGTTCCAGTAGATGAGGTTACATGGAAACCTGATCATAAGTTAAACCATTTGGGGTTTCCAATACCCATAAGCGATTGGTGATTGGTGATTGATTTAAAATTATTTCACCCGCTAGCATATAAATGTTTAGATGTAGTCAATAACATTTCATTTCATTTTATTTTAATCTTTGGAGATATTTTATTATTATTATTATTATTATTATTTATCTAAACAAACTTCAACATGGATAAAATAACAATATGTTGTTCATTCTGTCATATGAATGTAACTAGACATAATTATTTACGCCATCTACGGTCACATTTTGAAAGTTATTCTTGTTTAAAGTGTCATGTCGTGACTTCATGCAGCGAAATTTGTAAACGACATGAAACGACTACTGGTTGTAAAGAAATGCAGTTCCGTGCCTATCAATTGACTTGTTCTACCTGTAATAAAGAGTATACATAAGTAGTAG